>CAVNYN010219871.1:0-93436 GCA_963692815.1 Nyctanthes arbor-tristis
ACTTACGGGGTTGACTTACTCGTTCCAATAGGTTGACCAAGGTGTGGCTAGAGGTATAAATTTACCTTACATTGCACTATGTAGGAGCGCCAAATTAGTTCCTAAGACTCCTACGTGTTGGGGCGACGACTATCGGGACGACTAAGATGTTCTTGAATACCTATGACAATGTGATACTAGTGCATAAAACAGGGACGACATAAGTCGCCCCTATTGCTTTAAGTATCTGTAGCAGCGACAGCGTCGCGTCAATTAGTCAGGAGCAGCGGTCCAGTAGGGGCGACGTATGAGGAACGACTTTGTCGCGCCAAGTGTGTTTCTGGCGCGATTATGGTATGTACAGAGGCGATTTTTGTCGCCCCAATTGCCATGATTTCTTGTAGTGTATTTATTTATAAATATTCACCCACTTTTCCATATAAAAACACCAATTAAATTAGAGACCAGTTTTCAGTTTAAATGAATAACATTACTTAAGAAGCTATCATTTCCATTGAACAAATTAAACTAATTTTGTTTGTCGGTCGTATCCCTCTCTCTTCTTCTTCTCTTTTTTTTCCTTTCTTTCTTTTTTTTTTTTTTTGGGTGGGTGGGGTGGGATAAGTTTAGTGGTCACCGAACTTTTTTCAATCTAATAAATATTCATAACTACATGGGTTGACTTTGGATCCTAATCGAAGTTTATAAAACACAAATTTGAAAAGGGTCACTAGAAAAAAGAAAACGGATAATTCTGAGTAAACAAGTAGATGCATGTACACGCATATAAAAGACCATTGGAAAACATGGGCATGGCAAGGTGATCATGACTAAAAGCAAAAACTATATTACATGTGTATTGAATGCAAGTGACATAAGCCATGTTCAGAATACAACAACCGTGTCGCACTCGTCTGTCTCTTGAACAAGATTTTCCTTTTTTAAGGTTGGTTATCGCCTATACAATCCAGTTAATAAAATATATCGGGCTCTAAATTTAGAATAGTTTGGAGCCTGACCTCCAATCTGAAGTAGCCAATTCAACCGACATATTTGAGTTGACGGCTTTTGACTGGAGGTCAGACTCTATTACACTCGAAATGGACATATTCTATACAAGGCCGGACATGATCATAAGCTGAGCATGGCTTTGCTTAGGGCTCAAAAATTTTGAGGGCACAATTTCATGGATTTTTTATTTTTTAAATTTGTGCTACCCAAAACAATGAAGTTACAGTAAAACCAGCGCAAGAATTCTGAAATTTGAAGTCATACTACTTCGGTTCATTGTCCTTTTGAGTTCGTTCCTTCAGCCTTTCCAAGTTCTAGCATAGGTCATGTTCATTTCCGGCCTCATCCCAATTAAAAGTCAACACTGCGAGTTTCTTGATCAGTAAATTGTTATTTAATCTTCTTTTTGTTCAACAAACTAGTTGTTTATTTTTATTATTGAAATAATAGTTAATATCGTTGATTTTTCTACTCTATTTTAACTAAATATCTAAATTAAAAAAAAGACGCATTGTAAGGGGCCCATTTTTGTAACTTTGCTTGGACAGGTCTAGCCATGAGTCTATAGATAAAGATTGTGAAAAAGTCAATATATATATATATAATGATAATTTATCTTCATGTTTACCAAAAAAAATTATCTTTTCTTCATCCCCAAAAGAAGAACGCACATAAATTTGCAAGAGCGCGAAATGATGAGCTACAAAGAGTGTATCTAACTATGGAAGAAAAAAAATCTAGCTGTGGTTATATATTAATGTTACCACAGCTTTTTTATATAATCAAATCACATCTTAATTTTATTATCCATTCACAAACAATTTTTATTTAAAAATAGAATCCGGTCAAAGGAATCGCATTCACATTTTCATAGGCCCAGATGTACAATATAAATCTCCATCATTTATTTCTAAAAAAACCATTTCTACTTTAAAAATAAAAATGGTTTGGGAACAGAAATGTGTTTCATCTTTTTTCTCAACTTTCCATTGAATAACTTATTGTATATATCTAGTTACCGTTATCTCTTAAACTTCTACTATGATAGCTGCTAAATATTGTAGTTAAGTAAATAAAATGCTAACAATTTAAAAAGTACGGTTATATTTTTCTCACCATTTTCAAGCAAGATGATGAAATTTTTCCTATAAATTGTTTTAGGTCCAAGAAACACTGATAATTAATGGAAGTCGATGAAAAAAATGCAAAGAAAATTTGTTAAGGATATGAATGTAACAAGAATCAACATTAGAACTCCTTAGTAGAATTAAAACGTGGTTTAATAAGAAACGTGATGTGGATATAATTTCTGAACATCAAAAGGCAAGCAGGTATCCTTCCAAAAAAATAAAATAAAGGAGGGTTGTCCCATCACTTACCAAGTGTGCGAATGAGAAAAATATATGCAGTAATATGTTCTAAATTGTGATACTAAGAGCATCAATATTGATGGTTAGTTAACAACTAAAAAATGTGGCTATATTGGATATGTTATTAAAACTATTAAAGGAACTTTTTTTTAATAACTTGTTATTTTTGTTGTTAAAGTAAATAACAATCTTAACAACTGATCATGTGACACAATCATCTTTATTTCCTTTATTTTTATGACTTATTATAGGTTATGAATTAATTTGGTTATATCCCACTAAACCATCAATGTGTTAAGTATCAATATAGTTAAATTTATGTTCACATGCACTTAAAATCACTAAGCCTATTTTATTACTTTGTCCAGTTAAATTTAATAATACTAATGTAGATGCTCTAAGATTCTTATTAAAATAATGACCTTATCTTACATAGGAGGATTATGGAAAAGTTGAAATTTTAATGGGCAATGGATGCCTTAATAAGGTTGGAGAATCCTTGTTTTGAGAATCCTAAGTTTGGTGAAGAGGACTAATTAAATTCCTCTAATAGAGTAGTTAAACCCTTGGTATATTATGGTCAGCATTATTTTATTGGTTAAATAGCACTTAGCGTTCCTAATTATGTTTTGGAATCTAGAAGTAAAGATACTAAACACGTATCTCTAAACATATATCCACCATTTTACATTCGAGTCCCTAACCTTTACACTTTTTGCACTCTGGTCATGAGTAATCTTTGGTTTCTAGCAGTACAGGTCCTAATAAGGTTGGGTCTATAACCTTTACACCTTTTTACATTCAAGCCCCTAATCTTTTAATATCTAGCATTGGATGTCTAACATTTTAGATCAAAACTAGCAAGCCAGGTCATTGTAATGGAAACTGTTTAATTTTTAATTTATTTGACGCGAAAAATGAAAAATTAGAGTAATACCTTTTCTAATGTGCAAATCAAACTTGAATTGATGAATCAAATGGTTACATTGTAACGTTTGGATTCTTAAATTTTTTTTTTTAAATGCTTTTCTAACTCCAAAATTAGCTAGCGGAATCAATAAATACAGTACACTTATTTTTATCGCAGAAAATCTCAACATTTGCCCGTTCAAAATGATTCAGAAATTTGTATATATAAACACCAACAGTAAAAATTTTCAAACATTAAAATTTAAAAAGTTTTTAAGCAAGGTGGATAAATTCCAAGTTATTATTATTAAGCCACCATTGTCCTTTAGGGCATTTCCGACACCGTATCTGTAAAAATGTTAACAAAAAAAGTGAGTATTTCATAGAAATACTTAGTACATTTAGTATTAGTTAATTTATGTCACAAGTATACACATAAACATATAATTCACATTTCAGAAGCATCAAATAGTTCTCACTTCAAAAGAAAGTATTGTATGGTAAATGTAGGTTTTCGACTCTCGTATTATTACCAAAGTATATAAATACTAGCGCACATGGTGAAACAAATAATGCATGCATATCTAACAAGTTAGAATAATTCTCAATCGACCAAAAAAAAAAAACAAAGAGGGTAATAAAAAAGACAAGTGGCTCATGTAATTGAGATTGATGAAAAGGTGATGTGATGTGTTGAAAATCAGGATGTTGTTATGTGTTAGTTTTGTTTAAATTTTTATATCTCTTTTTGTTCCGGTAGCACAACTCAACAAGTTATAGTTCATCCCGTCTTGTTTCAAGTATAAGGCATATAAGCTTATGCATCAGATAAGAATATAAATCACACATCTACATGCACGTTCGTATGTCGCTCAAATCAATTAATATGAACATAAGTTTTGAGAATAGCTTTTTTGAAAAGAGTCTACGTAAATGCTTTCGGAGCTGAGCTAAACATGGGCAATTTGCTCCCAAGTCACCTCACTCCTCGTCCATAATAATGTAAATAAAAGAAGTTTTTTTAACTCAAATCTTACAAAATTCCCGACGAGATCGAGGAAAAAACACATTTTGGGAACAATGCGAAGAAAATCTTAATTGAGGCCTTACTGAAATCTGGGCTCGTCTTGGGTAAGGGTGATTACTAATACTATCTCTTTGTGAAAATGCTCTACCGCCAGATCTCTGAAAGTATTATACCTCTAGATGTTTGTGGCATATCAGATACGTGTCATCTAGTCTGTCACATCATGCCATGTGATACAGCATGCCATATGTCACTCGTCTGACAAGCTACAAAGACATCTGGCAATATAATATCGTAAAATGTCTGGTAATAGATCATTACTCATCCAGGGTAATCCAGATGAGCTTTCCGTCCGTATGTCGTTGTTTTCTCTTCTCCGCATCATGTTCACATCAGGTTCTAGAACTCTAACCAGCCATTTCTTTCTTTCTTTCTTTTTTTTCCTTTAAAAAAACAAACATTTTACTAATAATTTTCGAATTCCATATGATTTTGGGTGGGTTATGTTATTTATTTTTGTAAATTCGGAGTCATATCTTTCATTGCTCCAAAATTCCGATCTCTTAAAACTTTCTTCCTACCCAAAATCTCAAATCAGCATCAAACAAAAATATGGAGTTTATCTGAAAATAGCGGTACAAATTGCCCTCAATTATTATTTACATTATTGGAGTTATCTTTTTTTTAATATATTTAGGGTGTGTTTGACTGTCAAAAATTTTCATGGAAAATGGTGTGTTCCACATAAATTCTAACTTTTGTATTGTTTGTTTGACAAATGTTTTTCCTAAACATCATTTTCCACATTTTGGTCACGTCATCACATTTGTCTTAAAAACAAGGAAAAAAATTTCCTATGGAGGTTGTAGGTTTTGTGTTTTAAGTAATGCATGCATTCTAATGTGAATCCTAGTTTCTTTCAAACATGTTACAGAATTACGGAATTTATTTTCTATGGAATTCAATTACTGGTAATTCAATTCACAGGAAAATATATTCTTTCCAAGGAATATATTTCCCCCATGTTTTGCAGGGAACGCATAATCAAGCGACAAACCAACCAAGGACATAGATAATTTTTTTTTTTATTTCATTGTGAATGTTGTGGTCAAAATCCAAAAGGAAGCATTTCATTTTCTTTCTTTCTTTCTTTTTCATAAAAAATCCACCTACAATTCTTCATAGATTGCAATGTGGATACTAATATTTATTTAAACATTATATTCCTACCTTATCTGAATTTTGGTGAAATATGTTTATTTCCTTGGATTCAATATATTCATATTTAAAAGCAATGGCAGATTATTATACCATGAAATTTATATTCCAGTCAATTAATGGGAATCAATGAGTAGAACTAAAAAATGTGTTATTCCCAAATAAATGAGCAAAATATTTCTAATTCCTTTCTTTCAACCATTTCTAAACATCAATGAACATGATGCTTTGAGGACCTGAAGGCTTAGGATCTCTTAGAAATTGGCAGTTAAATGTTAGATTCTAAGACAGAAACCGAAACCATGAAACACAATTCTAGCGAGTTGCAATTCTAAATGTTAAATTTTATTTTTATTTTTTTAAGAAAATAAAACACAGTTTCTCGTAGGATCATACTGATAGCATCTAAAACAGTAAAGATGCTACCAGTAGCATAGCTTTCACAACTAGACAGATTGGTTTGGTTATTTTTCTTTTTTTTTTTTTTTTTTGTCCTTTTTTTTCATCTTTTCCGAAATTTCTACAACTTGTTTCATTTGAAATCTAGTTTCCAAAAACAATTAGATTAACATATGGAACATTTCGGATAGTCATCTTTTCACGAACTTGACCTTTTTCTTAATAACTAAACAAAAGGTTTCAAATTTGGATGCGATGAATTGTCAAATACGGAAATATAAATAGAAGGCCCATTTTCCTTTATTTGATAAGTATTTTGCCTTTTTTTTTTTCCAAAATATAATTTCAAATCGGAACAAAACTCACTAGAGCACAAAATACGAAAAGCTTGATTACCAACTTGATTTCAATTGCAAAAGAGCTTAAATAAACTTTTTAAAATGATTTCTCTTTAAACATTATTTGGCTCTTCCATTAGATTTTCTATATATGGAACAATATTCATACTTGATGTAGCCTACATGGAGTTATAAAACGACTCATAAATATTGACGTCTAGTGAATAAAATCAGTATGTGCAATAGGAGTTAAATAAATGCATCAGATTATAAACATATAGATATGCATGATACATTTTCTTATTTTCACCTCTTTTTTCTCTTACTTTCCTTATAGCTATTTTTCTCATTTTCATTCCTTCTTTTATCTTTATGGCCTTTCCCCATAGAACATAGTTGTAGACAAGCATTCATATATACTTTAAAATCTCAAGCATTGACGCACGTAGACTAAGCCATATAAGCAATAACTTTAATAGGCTCCTTACTGGTTACAAGCCATATGAAAACATTCATGGACTCTTTACCAGTTCGTGACCTCCACGAGTCACAAGTCATAATGATACCAGATGTCTGATCTTTAATCAAATTTAATTTGACGGGGGGAAGATCTCAAACGCCATACTTTAATAAATCAAAATCATTTTGTACACACCCCTTGAAATTAGACACACTACCTCAAAATTTATCATTTCAAGGAAGATGGAGTTAGATAGATTTTAGTAAATACATGGAGTGTGTATAAATTATTTGCGGGAAATATATTCACACTATGGATTTTTATAGTTATACGAAATTTTTATTATTTTGAAGGTTCTAAATCTTTGTAACTTATGAACTTAAAATCCTAAAAAAATTTGTTGCATTACTTTTTTAACTTTTTATTAATTTTTACATCTTATTTCTTACTCATGATTATTATTTAAAAAAGTTCATTTGCATGTCTTAACATCATAAGAAAATATGTAATTTAATTTTTATAGATTTTTCTTTTTTTCATGTATTTAAAAGATTTAAGTTGTTATTATATTAGACCAAAATGTTTAAAAGGAGATTATTGCTAGATACAAGATGTTTAAATTATTTATTCATGGTTTATTGAGGACTTAACTGTAAGCGAATTGCATGTTGGTTAAGTTAAACTTTGCCAAATTTTTGTAAATTCATGCATGTCGATGAGTACGCGTAACATTTTAAAGTCTAGTAGGATTCCCTGAGACGTTCATGTCACTTCCTCTTGCAGTTGTTGTGTTGTTAGGCTTTTTAAAGCTGCCAAAACACAAGATGACTGGAGATGCTGAAAAGTTAAGTCCATAAATACCAATGATGAGAAGTGCTTGAAAATGATAACTTAGGCTTATTTGCTACCTTATCTAAAAGAATGGCTCTTCTATTCTAAATTATTATTTCATTTTAGAATAAGCCTCCCAATTTTTTTATACTAATTTTAGAATACCAGCATCCATGCTTGTCAATCTATAGGTTGCCATGGTATTCATAAAGCAAATGGGTTCTAAAAGTTTGGAAGATTTGGTATATGAATACTGGTCAAGCCTTATTGATAGAAGTCTTATTATGGATGATAAGTTGATCTGCCTAATTGAAATTAAAGAGCGAGATTCAATGCTACTATAGTGCTAGATGGTTCAAGACTATTTAGTCTAGTAATAGGAGTCAAAATGGTATTCCACTGGGAGATAATTTTGCATCCTGATTATATATTCATTCAAATGAAAAAAACGAATAATTTTCATTGTGAAATGGGGGAAAAACACTATCCTCGTTCGTCGTTACTGGCAGGTGAGGATAGTTAAAAAAATCTACAGTGTGAAATAGGGAAAAGGCGAAAAGCAATGAATATTTTGACCAGATAACATACAGGAAAGAGACATGAATTAATTTGAGAAAAAGAAAGTAAACTTTATGAATTCATAAACCTACCTGTGAAACGGGGAATTTCCCTACACGCGCTCTTCCGATCTGACTATAGCTAAAGATAAGAGATCACAAAAACAATGAATATATAGTCGATAGAAGATTAAGGATAAAAATATGATGAAAAAAAGGTTTATGGCTTAATCTAAAAACTTAAGAGAAAAAAAAATGGAAGGATATTGATATAAAATTAGTGTGTAGTGTGTTTAGTGTTAATGTAAGTCACCATTATTTACATACTTGAAAGGGGAAAAAATTCCAGTACCGAATTCAGTACCACTAGCCAATCAGAAATCTATATGTGAATTCAAGAGTCTCAATTTGTTATTTAATTTAGGCCCTGAATCCCATATATAAGTTCTTGACTGGTCAGGAGTTCAGTACTCCTAGAGTATCAGAATTTTTCCCAAAGAAATGTAGAAATAGATTAATTCTATTTTTAAGATGTTTCAACTTGTTTAAATGGAACGGAAGAAATTAGCATATACTATCTGATTTTGCTTAACAATGGATAATGTTTAAAATGGACCATGATGGATAACATAAGTAACAATTCCTAAATATATGCCGTATGTGTTGCTAAATTATTATTATTCCTTTTTTTTTTTTTGAATATTACTAAGGGGAATAGGGGATTGTAGGCGTGGTAATTTGCACACTTGATCAAGGTTGTGCGAAACTAACTAGGATGCCACTAGACTATACAGGTCTTGGCATTATTATTATTATTGCAAACCCTAAACTATTTATCCAAATTCTGACAAAATCTATTTGATGGATTATTATCATCATCAAAAAATAATAATGATGTTCTCTCTGAATTTTTTTCCACTCATAGCCACAAATGAACAAAGATAAAATCATTTTAAAAAGATTTTCTCGCTATTTATAATTTTTATTTTTCTTATTAAAAAATTATGAAGAGGCTGAGTCGTGATGGTGAGGGAATCACAGTTAACCAAAAGAAAACATGCTGATAAAAACAGCATTTGAGATTATACAATTAAGTTACTTATATATTAAATATTTAAATCAGTCATAAACGATAAAATGATGACATTGCATTGCATTATTAAAAAGCAACAATTTAATTAATTTAAAAATCACTGATTAGTCCTTTCAAAAAAAAATTAATATAATAATAATAATAGAGTGATGGTAGTTGGTTTCACGTTCTTCCAGACACCAAGTACTTATTACTCGTACACTTTGCAATTTTATATTACTATATAAACGGCTTAAAAGCGAAACTTAAATAAATTCTATGCGCTGAAGTGTCATTAGTGCATAATAATAATAATCAAAAAGGATTGTATAATAATGAAATTTTAATAAGCAACTTTGCAATTGAATATATATATATATATACAGACGGGATTAAATACACGTATAACAGAAACGCAAAACTTCATTAATTAAAGAAATTAAGGAAGAACTTTTCAAAGAGGAAAAAAAATTAAAGGCGCACGCCTGAATGTCAAAGGCGTAATTTTCAGCGTAAAGTGTGGCAAGTCTTGAGACGTGAAGTATATTAAGGCATAATAGATGAGACTCCAGACGGCATTTATCCTCGCCGACTAAAACAAGGAATCAAATACATCATCATAAATGAGAAAACAAAAGTTTTTAGCTCAAACACAACTAGTTAGAACTTGTTTGATTCTCATTATAATTTTCATATTATAACTTTACCCATTGTCAATTGACAGCTAGTCACCAGCAATTATGCATTTCTAAAATTCATTAAATTTCCACTAATCATTTCACTTTGTTTTTTTTTTTAAATTAATATTCAAGAGGAATACCCGGAGGAGAATTGAACCCTAGATTTATGTTGTAATCTCTGACTAATTAAAATGAGGATAAAATAAATGACAATGTTACAAATCCATCACATCTTGCGCCCCGCATTGGCCAAATTGAATTTCTTATATATATATCACAATAGTTTCATAATAATTTATTTCTAATTTATCACAATTTATAAACATTTCAGTGAGGTGGATATGTGGTGGACATGAGATTGGTGGATATTTAACATTATCTTAAAATAAATAATATTATATAGCACTAGTGGTGATTAGTACATAATTAAGACGCAATTTATATGACATTAAATGATTAACTGAATAAATATTTTACTTTATTTAACCTATTATTGGTTAAAAATTATCTAATATCATATGTACGAGACTATATGATGCCATAATGCTATGCATGCAGTGTGTAGTGGGTCACGCGGCTTGATCACATAACACCATACGATGTTAGATCGAGACTATATTATTATCATATATGGTATAATGTGGATCACAAATATATTATAGTGTGCAAATTATTTAGTACTTTCAAAAGGTGTTGTTCGGGCGTCATCCATGATAGTCTTTTTATGGTATCTAATAGACATTATTTTATAGAGTCTACTACATACGTAGCATGTGTCCATTAGACACATTGGGAGTTGATGTCTCTCAATGTATCCAATGGACACTTACCACATATGCAGTGGACTCTATAAAATAGTGTCTCATGGACATTATAGAATATGTGTCATCCATGAGCGCTAAGTGAATATGCTTCCTTCGTCCCAAAAAAATGGTTAATTCTTTTTTTTTATCCGTTCTAAAATATTGTTCACTTTCATTTTAAAAATGTAGTCAAAATATTAATTCTCTTATATGTCATTATTTAATGTGTATATTTAATAAAAAAGAATATTAAATAGAATAATTTATAAATGAAAAATATATAATAATAAGGAAATAATATTAAAATTTATTTTTTTAATATTTTTAAATGAATTTTCCTTAAATTTATGTTGAAAAACAAATAAAACGATACGGAACTCAAGGAATAGGAATTCTCAAAAGAAGAGACAGTTGACCAGTCAAGAACCTAGATTGGGAAAAGGATGAAGAAAAAGAGGTAACGCTGACATTTGTCTAAGGTTAACATAATTGAAATTCGTGACAACAAGAAAACAGATTTCCTAGATATATTTTTAAAATTTGACTCATGCAGTGTCACGAGGTTTTTTTACTATTCTCCACGAAGTGCTCTTTTGAATTTGGACCCTCTTTTTTGTAACTCGAGGTATCTTGCTACTGGTCCCAAATTAGCAACAGTTAATTCATTATATTTTAATGTAATAGTGTTTCTAAATTCTTTTTTTTTTTTTTTTTTGGGGGATAAATGGTGTTTCTAAATTCTAATGGAATATAGTATTTTTTCCCATAAAAATATTCTTCTCCATACTCTTTCCATTTTAAATGTATAGTTCATTATTCTTTTTGAGATATTTCAAATATATAGTTTCTTTATTTATTAAGTCTAATTTGTATTATTTTATTAATTTACTCTTATTTAACTATTAGTTAAAACTATCAATTTTAAATTTTACTCATTAAATAAGGGCAAATTAAGGTCACAATTGTAAAATATATATTCTCAATACAATTCTTAACCCAGGTAAAGAAGCAAAATGGACTATATATTTGGGATGAAGAGATATTCCGTTTTCATCCCTCACAAAATACAAATCACTTTCCTTTAAAAATGTATTTGAAACATTAGTTTTTGTATATGACTATTTAACGTGCATTATTATCAATAAAATAAAATTATAAAACTTGAATAATTAATATATGAAAATGGTATAATAGGAAATGATATTAAATTTACTTTTCTAATAACACTTACGTCCTACCCAAATAGTCCAATTTCAATTTTCAAAATATCAAGAAAAATTGAAGTAATAGTGTTGAAATGTGAAATTTAATATCATTTCCCTAATATACTATTTCATTTTATTAAATATTTCACCTTAAATTTTATTGATTATAATGCACATTAAATATAAGTATAAAAGAAAATTAATATTTTAACTACTTTTTTAATATGTAGGAAAGTGAATTCGGGTCGGATGAAAAAAGAAAATTAGACTATCTTAGTAGGACGGATGTAATAATAATATTAAATAAATGTTTTTTAATATACGTGAATATATATGTGTGTATGTGTGTGTAACAAGAGAAAAAGAAATGCAGCTTTAGACTTTTAGTTCAGTTAAGGGTCACTCCGCTGTGATAGAGCCACTATAAGAAAAAGTGCTATTAGTGACGGAAATTTCTGTTACTAATAGGGTCAATCTCGTTACTAATCGTTATTAGCAACGGAAAAATATTGTTATAAAATTCATTACCAATTCAATCGTGGCTAATTCTTTCTGTTGCTAATAAGCAACGTATTAGCCCGTTATTAATCATGGACTAGAATTTTGTTTTAAAAAAAAAAAAAAAATTGCTTAACCCCGGGCTTGACCCGTCCAACCATCCCAACCCAACCCACAATAATTAATTCCCTACAGTGCTCTTGTGAGGATTTGAAGTCGGGTTGTGGCGATTGAGGAGTCAAGCCCCAACCATTATGTTACCATGTCTCTTTGTTAATATATTACCCCACAATTTATATAAAGTATGTACTCTAATAATTTTGCTAATTCAAAAATATCAAATTTTCTTTTTCAAATATTGGAGCTTTTTTATTAATTAAACTTTTGTTATATATTATTTCATATATGTCATTTATACTCTAAATATCGAATTATAAAATTTTTTGTTCTTCGAGAAATTAGTAACAAAAAGGTCTGTTGGTAATAGCAACAAATGGTTTCTGTTATTACTTAGTAACGGATTGGTAATGAGAAAGTAACAGTAGAAATGTTTCCATTAATAATTTCGTGACTGTTCTTGCTCTGTTACTAACATGTTACTATCTGGTTGCTAATAGTAACAATTTCTTTCTGTTACTATTAAGTAACGTATTAGTAATGAAAATGTAGCAACAGAAATGTGTCAATTACTAATTCCGTAGCTATGTGTTGTCTGTTATTAGGACGTTACTATTCTATTGCTAACAGTGACAGTTTATTTCCGTTACTATTTAGTAACAGATTGGTAATGAAAAATAGCAATATAAATGATCCATTACTAATTCCGTGGCTATGCGCATTCCGTTAATAGCACGTTGCTATTCCGTTATTAATAGTAACAAATTATTTCCGTTACTAAAATTTTATTACTACTAGCTCCTTTTCTAGTAGTGCTTCCGTACATCAGCCAAACTACAATACATGCATGAAGTTATTAGACTAACTAATAACCAAGTAAATGGAATCAAACGACTTATGAACAAATTAAGGAAAAATCACACATCCAAAAATCATAAATCCAAACTAACTTATTGATAATTTTTGTTGATCTCAAATAACTGCCATCCACAAATCACAGTTATCATCCCTTAAAAAAAGAAAATATTATCCATTTCAGTACTGCTAACCGACCAACTAACAAATAGATTCCCTAAAAAACAAACTCTCGTTCCGTCTCCTCGAGAAACGAAGTTCAAAAAAGAGAATCTAAAACCCTAAATCCAATTTTAATAAACTTCTCCTGACTCCTGAGCTCCCATTAATCCAAACCAGAGATTAAAAGAATCTGGCCACCATGGATTTAAAGAAAAGGAAAAAACAAGTGCCTGTAAAAATGGCTAAAATTGCATCGTAACCGTGAATCCAATTACACCCTAGTTTTCTGCAACAGTGGAGTCGTACTGAATCCATGGCGAGAAGAAGCAGAAGACGAAGATTCCTTACAAGTAGACTGATATTGATCAAAAACCTCAGAACCCATATCGGAAATAATCTTCAAAAGCTCGTCAAGCCCAAGCCCACCAAATTTCTCCTCATCTTTTTTCCGATCTCCGGAGGATTTCGGCGAAAAAAACGGCGTCGCATGGCAGGGTCAGGCCGCCGGAGGTCTGGAACCCGAACTCCTCCTCCGCCTCGTTGAGTAGGGAAACGAAAACCGGCATGTTGAGGTACCGGGTCGGGATGACGAATCGGCGGAGCTCTCGGCCTACGTATATGGCCAGTGAACCAGGCGGCGGGATCCGGTTGAGGCTCTTGGTTTTCCAGCGCTGGACGACTTGTCTCAGGCGCACGATTTGGGTTATCTTGTTGACTTTCTTGATTGCCGACGCCATTTTTGATTTGGAGTATTTGATCTCTGTACAATAGAATGGTTCTAGAGTGAGAGAGGGGAGTGCTTTACTGGAGAGAGAATGGCAGTTAAAAACGCAGGGGAGGAATAGGAAGAGGGTAGTACGGACGAGGGAGACGAATCCAATTGAGTTAATTTCTCTAATGGCTAATTTTATTTACAACACACTTTTTATTAAACCACAATAATGGGTAAATTTAATAAATAATCCCCAACTTTTACTCAATGTATTAGTTGGATTTTCATTCTTTTTTCAACACCATAATTACCCAATATTTCGTAAATTCACACGTAAAGTCCCTACTTCCATTAAAATGAAATTTATAACCCTTATTCCCTTTTTTTTTTTTAAAAATCAACTCTTACTCTTTAGAAAAAAAGAAAAAGAATTTTAAAAAAGTTAAAGCTAATAAAGAAAAAAAGATAATTATTTCTTCCCACCACCTACATAGTCAGGGACGGAGCTAGGTTTTTAGTTCAGTACGGGTGACACTATAACTTGAGGTTTGTCGGTATATTTTTGTCGTAGCTAAAGTGAGAGTTTAAATTGTCAACGTAATTATTAGTAATACTTTTTTTAATCACAAATCTTAAAAAACAAATTTCATAGAATCCTATAAAGAATTAAAAAAATGAAAACTAATAATAATCCTTTTATTGAAAAGAATTATGTCAACCTGTCAGAAAAGAAGAAGAATTATGTTAATATTAAAACGGAAAGAAAACAAAAGAAAAGAATTATGTTGGGCCAACCTAAAACAGATTTTAAAAGATCAAAGATCCACTAAGTCAATTAAAACATGGGTGAATAAGTAATTTAGTCTAAACTAAAAGTCTTCTTCCCTACCCGTTTTTTCTTTCCTTTTTCACATACTCTACAACTCATTTCGGGATCTATGGTGGCTGGGATGATTTCACTATAAAAGATAAAAAATCTCATCCAAAACTCAGTGAGGTCCCCTATACTTAGTCACTGCCAGAGCACCACCCTAAGTCGATTGTAAATGACAAATCTCAATAGTCATTTCCAATAACGAAAAGTATAACCCTATTTTGTTGTCTCTTCCTCCCACTATTTGTCAGAAAATACCAGGAGAAAAATAGAGGTTTCATAAAAAAAGAAGTATTTGTTATTTATGATCAAGTTTAAGGTATAGGTGGGATGTGTAGCTACGTATTGGTGGGGAAATTTTTTATTTTTAATTTTTTAATATTTTTACTATCTTTTAGATTTTTTTTAAGTAAAAAAATAAAAAGAGCTTAGAGACCCAACTAATAAAAAGTATGAAAGTTGAAGACTATATGTGTAATTAATCAAACCCCAAAAGGTGAGAACTTAGCCAATGTATCAATAAATATCTTACAGATAGTTTTTTTTTTTAAAACAAAACATCTTTTATGTTTTTAAATTTTTACACGTGTGTCAATAAGTTTTTTTCAAGAATTTTATTTTGTCTACGCATGCTTGTTATTATACATGTGTGTAACACATGACACACATTTAAGTTACAAGTGTGGCGTGCTTGTAGTTTAGATGCTTAACACATATTCACACATGTATAATAATATGCATGCGTGTAGACAAAATAAAATTCTTCTAAATTTTTTACATCATATATAGTTATTTTTATGATTTCATTAATTGTGACATCTTGTATACGTAGTAATGGTTTGGTTCTAAAAAATTCATTACAAGAACTTTCTTTGAATTTTTTAAATAAATAAAAGAATACCATAAAATAAAATACAACTATACATTTAAAATTTAAAATGATTTTAAAGTACAATAACAATAATCAATATTACTGATAATAGTTGGAAAATTTTTTGATTTCCTATTCTACCCTTGCATATTTTATTAAATTCCTTATTTGTCTTTCATTTACTAATTAATAAAATAACTCTTCATTTTGGAAAATAACTCTTTTACTCTTCAAGTTTCAATTAATGTGATAAGGGAGAAAATATCGTAATTTTTTTTATCATTGTATTGCCAATGAGGCTTAACTCATTTGGTTAAGGAGTTAGACTAAGGTACTGGGACCTAAAGATGTCAGGTTTGATTCCCTTATATGGGGTATTTTCTATATTTTATTGTAGTGTGTATTTCCACTATATGTGAGTTTGTATTGTTGATTTTCTTAGTGCTACTGTGTTTCAGTAGAATAAATATATATACATATGTGTGTTGATATGATGCAAATTTATAATTGTATTTTAAAAAAATATAAAATATACATGACGGTTCCACTTACTAACCAATTTAACAAATGAATTTAACAAAAAATAACCTTCCTTAAATTTAATGAATGACAATCTATATTTACTCCCATAAAAAATATTAAATTATTTTCCCTTCCATAAAAGGGATTCTAAATTTCCATTTTAATTATTCAATCCCCTACCTATGCATGAAACCCGATCCCACCGTCTCTAATCAAAATTAATTTTCCTTCTTTTCAAAAAAAAAAAAAAAAAGAAAAGAAAAGAAAAGAAAAGAAAAAGAAGGGAGAAAAAAAAAGATTTTCTTTCCCAACTTATGTATTGTATTCTTTGGCAAAGATCCAGACTAAATTTATTCCGGATTATTTAATTATTATCAGCAAAACAAATTTTTATAAGACAAAAATTACGCAACTAAGAGTAAATAAAAACAATTTTTAGATGGCATACTATTTAATCCCCATCATAAACCCGCCAATGGGACCCACAAATTTCTATTTTCCATTTTGTTTTTGAAGGTTAAATGTTTTCTTTTTAATATAATTAAACACAAGTTGGAGATATCATCCATTCAAAAAAAAAAAAAAAAAGTTGAAGATATCATGTTTGTATAAAATTATGGAAAAGCATAAGAAAAAAATGATGAAAAAGCAATGTTGACAATTATATAATTCGCGTAATACCTATGTTATTTTCGCATTGTCATTTTTTGCTATGACCACAAAGCAGTTGTTATTAGAATGCCTATTAAGATTATTTGTGTCATTGAATGTATGTAGATCCATGTGAAAGTTCTTTTGACTGCAACTTTTTTGACAATAAAATATATTGATTATAGATAACCGGCAACTAACTTTAGTTGTCAGATAAATTGCAAATAAAAATATTCTGCATAAATTTTGAAGTTGATATAATAATAGACTATATATATATAATAGATAAATTTGGAAGTTGATCTGATTGGAGATTTGCCAAGGATTGCATGAGTAAATTAGAACAATTAAAAAGGAAAAATGGAGTGTTTGTAGGAAATGAGACATGAAAAGTAATTGCGTTTATGAAGTAAATATAGACTGTCATATTCATTTAATAATCTAATGAATACGATTATTTGTTAAACATATTGGGGGAAATTCTATTCCCACCACAATAATTTGTCTCCACACCATATTTTTCTTATACTCTTAACGATTCTTAAATGAAATTACGGCAATAATCTTCTATTAAACCTTTTTGTTTTTAATTTTAAAATTTTTTTCTTCTTACACCATAATCATGATTATTTTTATTTCTTTCCTAAAAAAAATATTTCCTTTTAATAATATTTTTTATTTCTTTTTTAAACAATAATTTCTTAATACAAATTTAATTTGCAATTATGATCCACAACTTTAACTTTTGAAATTTATTTTTCTTAAACAGTTCAAGTTTAGTATGTCATATTTATGTGGTGGTTTCATGATGAATGATTTCAACCTTTTTGCTAAAATTTCAATTTTTTTTTTAATTTTAATATTTTAATTTTTGTAAGAAAGCTTATATATTAATAAAATAGTAATGAATAGTTCGTTTGTCCTTATTTTTCGCTTTTTCAAGTTTTATTTTATGTTTTGTATAGTGATAAATGTCATAAGTTGTTGTAACCAAAGAACATTAAAAAGTCAATATTATTGACTACAAAAAAATCTCTTTATGAAAATCAAATTATTTTTAAATTACTAACAAATTTGATACAAGTATTTGTATATTGTGGTTAATTAAATTTATTTATACCTAGCTAATCTAGCTATGCGTTGCACGGAAAATACATATACATCTCTAAAATAAATTAAAGTAAATAATTAATTAAACGATAAAAAATGAAAGTGAGATACGTTCATCAACCATGTCACTCGAACTGAAAATTGACTAAAAGAAAAATATGTACAACTGCTTCCAAAATTGATATTCTATGTTAATTGATTGATTGCTAGCAAATATATATATAGCTGCTTGTACACTTACCCGATTAGATGGCCTGAAAGCTGCTTTGATTATTCAAATATAAAAGGAAAGAGATAATTACGAATTTGATTACTACACTTACCCAGATAAACTCAAGGAAATAGGTAATTAAAAATTTGATTGATACACTTGCTTTGTTAATTGAAATTTAAAGTATCTCTAAAGGCCAAAAGTTCTGCCTTAACAACAAGAAGATGATTGAAAATTACTATACAAAATTAAAAAATATAATAAAAAAATTTTGAAAATTTGAAAAAAAAAAGATTGAAGTGAGAATATAAATAGATTATTAAAAATTACTATACAAAATTAAAACATTAACACACTCCTTAGTTAATATTATAAAAATAATATATATATAGATTAATTATGGTGAACGAAAATAAAAACAGAAAAATAAATAAGATATCAGTGCCATCAGTTTGACATCATCATGACATTAGATTCCTAATTCCATTAGGATGCTGGTTTTAGGCGGGAAAAATTAACCCACCACTTAGTTAGTATTATAAATATATAGATATTAAAAACATGTGATTCAAATAAATAAAAAATAAATGAATGAATTTTGCTCTAATTTTAAAATGAAATGTCAGTTTTGGTGGGATTGAATTAATTTAAATTAGAATTTTTTGAAAAAAATCAGTAAAAATAATTTAATTGACTGATCGGGAAAGGTTGGAACATTTATTAATTAATTTTAATTTTGAAGATAAATCAAATAAATAAAATAGATCAAATTTCAGACGTTGTAGATGATCTAGGATTCTATTAAATTAAGTTTGAAAAATGGTTTGTTAAAAGAAAATGTTGCAGAGATAGTTTTTTAAGTCTGTATACAGATATACATAGGTAGTTTGATCTTTTAAATTAGCTCGTTTTAATGCTTACATTGAGAGCTTCGGTTTAAGATCCGATTTATATATTGTTCAAGTTCGTAGAGGACAAATATTGTGTAGTTAAAAAATATCTTAAATATATATAAATCTTTGACTGATTTCATATTTATTATGAATAATTAATTTTATGAACATATATGTAAATTGATAGTGGTGTACTTACTAAAAGTATCACTTTAACTCTGGTGTATTCATAACGTAGTATAGGAATTAAAATTTGTAGTTGGAATATAACTACCCATATATTTGTTCAATTAATTGGTAATCGGAACCTCCCCATACAGTATTTATGTCAAATCGAAGACCTCTATTTAAGTTTACTAACAGCTAATTTTCAATAATTATGAACACACATTTGAATATAGGTCTCAAACCTACAAACCCAAACTTTTATACTTCATCCAATTGAGTTCAAATTAAATATATTTATAACTTTTCAATTTAGTCTATCACAATTTATTTAATCAGATTTTCTTTTTCTATTCAAATTAAAAATAAATAATTAGTATCCGATACTTTGAAAATTCAATCAAGTCATATTTATTTTAATATTCTAAATTGGGTCAATTCTATTTATTTACAAAAATAATAACTTTTAATTTTAATTATTATTTATTCTATTTAATTACATATAGATGAAAGAAAAGAGAGTTAACAATAAGAGTGTGAGATAAGCAAGTTAGTTCCTATGTTTCCGGAGCACCAAAACACCAAAAATAATCTCCCGCCAGATGTATAACGAGATTATTTTGTCATACACACGTGGAAGGAGGTTATTGAGAAAACCTATACACACTGAGCCATATGTATATGGGGGCTCTACATAGTTATCACAATAATCTCCTACCCTATATACATGTGACGAGAGATCGGGACTGCTAAAGCACCACTAAAGCCCAAAAAAAAAAAAAAAAAAAAAGGAAACTATAGAGTGAAAATAGTGAGAAAAGTTGCCATTTGCCAAAGGCACTAATAATATCATGGTAAAAGGAGGGGCAAAGAAACCTATAGTAAAAATGAATACGTTGGTTAGAGCATATTAGTGTGAAAAAGGAGAGTGACGGTGTGAAATATAGTCGTCAAAATGCAAATTTGGCAATTGCAAGAATTGCACGGGTTTCAAAGCTCCTTGAAACGTAACAATAACTAAAAGTCTGCAAAGACTGTAAATTGAGTCCTTAGTGGAACATATATATTATTTAATTTTAATTAATTTCACATCTCATGCACAGAAAATTCAAAGTTAAAATCAGAGAACAGTTTTGAATATACCAAAATGTAAAATTTTATACTTATTATTTATCATTTATATAAGACGTAAGCACATGCTTATTACTAATTAGATAAAAAAAAAATTGCCATGAGCCATGAGGTCTAATGGCAGTAAGTTGGCCCTCCACAATCTCGGTCAATAGTTCGATTTCGTCCCCTACACTCTCTTTAGAAAGTTGAAAAAAAAGTTAAATTAGAAATTCAAACAAAAAACTTAATGAAAATTGTTAGGGGCATGCGCATACACTCTGTAAGGAACAAAGAATAGGGATTTCACTTTAATAAAATGTAGTGTAATTCAAAGATTATGTTAAACGTTAATTTTTTATGCTGATTTCTTTTCTTTTTTTTTTTTTTTGTTCTTTTGGTCGGCAATTTGTTACGTCCTAACCTCTTCTTTCATGTGAATTTTAGTTTGTTAAATTTATGATTTTGTGCGAATAAAATGCAGCAGATTCAATTGCTAATTCTTCATCTTCTTTTTATCTATATATTTTTCTCTTTAGATGTTTCTTTCTGTCCTTTTTTTTTAAGTGCTTTCGATATGTTTCAGTTGGTATATTGCTTTCAATTATTAATTATGACATTTAATTTGATAAAGCATAGTGATTTTCTTTTTCCTTTTTTTTTTTGGTGGCTGTTGCAATCTGCGTATATGATGCAGGTTCCCAATTTCAATATAATGAGTCAGGTTCTTGAATTATTATGATTTCATATGCCAGTTTTCTTTAATTGATTTTTATAGCTTGGTTGTGCAGAATACAGCTAGAAATGGATGGCTGCACGTTGGGCTAAGCATCAGATCCGAAAACCTGACAACGTGACCCGCGGGGTCGGGTTGGGTTGGGTAAGGTCAAGGGGGACAACGGGTCGGGTGGCTGATGTAAAGTGTAGAACCCGACTTGTGTTCAGTCGGGTGACAGGTTGACTCAGTGCAACCTGGTTAACCCGACTCATGTTTTACCTGAGTAACCCGATTATTATTATTATTATTATTATTATTATTATTATTATTATTATTGCCCAATTGCATTCAATTTGACAATTTCACACAATTTCAGTTTCACTCAAGACACACACAGACACACCCAAGGCTCTCACTTATGAACCCTAGAGACTCTCAATTCCAATTTCCTCCACTGATCCGTCGTCGTCTGCCAACCGTCCCACTCAATCCGCTGCCATCTGCCATGTTTCCCTCTGATCAGCAGTAGCTGTTACCGCCCCCTGCCGCCACTGACGCCCTGCTGCTGCCTGTCTTCCTCTATGCCGCGCGTTGCCCTTGCCACGCGCTGCCGCTGCCACACCATTTTCATTTCTTTTTTTCCCTCTAATTTTTATTGCTTGAATTTACAAAATAATTGGTAAACCTATGTGAAAAGATGGCCTAGTTGAGATAAAGTGTATATAGAAATTCACTGATTCAGCAAAATATATTGCTCAAGTGGTGTTTGTGGGATTTTGAATGCTAGTTGAATTCTAGTGGCATGCTCATTCAAGAATGTGTTAGTGCTGTTAGTTATCATTAGGCTTGAAAAACTCATTTTTCCTGATTCCTGATGCGCATTCAAAAAATGGCCAGTTTTTAGATTTTTCTTTTAGCTTTTTTGGCCTGATTGCGGTTTTGGGCTAAGGTCCAGTCCAAACCGCTGACCTAAGTTGACTCGGTTTGGGTTGGGTTTAGGAACCCATATCGGCTCGGTTTGCAAACTTGAAACCTGACTTCTTGTCCGGTCGGGTTCGGGTCGAGATCAAACCTGACCCGTCTGACCCGATGCCTAGCCCTAGTTGTACGGATATGAGGGACCAATACTCATGCTAGCATCAAACATCATTGCATGGATTAGCTCGGTCACGAATTCCATGAAGCACTATTTAATGGATGGAATATTTAGGAAGAAATGAATTGGTTCTTCAAACACAGTTTTAGAATTAAAAATTAAAAAACAGGGGGTTACAGCTCTTTAATGTTTTCCTTTTTTTTTTTTTTAGGGAAAGTTTCATTTCATAGATCATAAGGAATTACAGAATATAGAAAGAAAGATACATAATCCATAGAATTACAATGAAAACCATGAGATAATGACATGGTGGCGATGGAGTGGGTAGCCATATTCGCTTCTCGGGGAATATAACTATAAGGATCAGAAGCCATATTCACTAAAAACGATTTAATCTCGCGTAGAATTGTCGCATAAGGATGATAATCCATTGCATCTTCAAGGCTGCGTATCAAAGCCAAACAATCAGTCTCAACGACAGTAAGTTCAAGTTGGTGTTCTTTAGCAAACTAAAGACCTTCCCATGGAGCAATCATCTCGGCATCGCTACTCCCGGACATTCCACTTTCTTCAAGGCGTAACATCCTTCAACCATGCCTTCTGTATAGCGAACAATGGCCCCAACATCATAGAAATCACTGCATGGTACTATAGCCGCATCAATGTTGAGCTTTAGTCCCCCGGGGTAGGATGAACCCACTTTATCAGTCGCTTTTTCAATGCCGAACCAGCCCTAGATCGATTGCAACATCACCTCCACAGGCCGGCTATTGCTTCTGTGTCGAAGAGCATTCCGATCAAACCAAATAAACCACATGGAGATAAAGAAGAGCGATAGGTCCAGGCCCGAATTCGAGTGAAATAATCTGAAGATTACCTCAATCCAAGACTCCAAATGACGAAGTGGCTTAATCCAATACCAGCACCCCAGCCCCTTCCAAATCTATTTCGCGTATAAGCATTCCAACAACACATGCTAGGAGTTCTCAAGATATCCGCACTTCAAACAACAGGTAGGAACTTTGATTCCACGGGTAATCAGATTTATTGCAGATGGCAAAGCATTATGTAGAAGGCGCCACACGAAAATTTTTATCTTGGGAGGAATATTAAGCATCCATACAGAATTAAACCACTGAAGATTCCTCCCACTGCTGCAGCCAACGGAATCTGCCAAATTCTCCATTAAACACCAATAGCCACTCTTGACCATGTAATCTCCATGCTTATTGTAGTGCCAAATAAGTGTATCTGACCGGTTGTAATCTGCCATTGGAAGGAAGAGGAGAGAAATACGATCTGGTGCCCAAAAATGATCGTCAATCTTCTGGACATTCCATCCACCCGAAACAGTTAGCAAATCCACCACTTTTTGCACACTGTCATGTTTAGTTATAACTGGTCGGAATGGAAAATTGCTAGGCAACCAAGGGTCTTTGCACGCACCGACTGTCCATCCCTAATCCTCCAACGTGCCCCCAAGTGTATAATGCCTCTACCCCAGATAATGCTACGCCAAAGGAAAGAATCCCGGTTCCTAAACACTGCCTCGGCAAAGGAGGAAGAATGATAATACTTCCCTTTAAGCACACGTGCCACTAATGAAGTGTTGTCATGAAGCAAGTGCCATGCCTGTTTGGCCAACACTGCTCTATTTAAGCACTCAAGATTGCGAATACCAAGCCTGCCCTTTTGTTTTGAATGGCATAACGTCTATCGAGAAGTCCAATGAATCTTTCTGTGGCTGTCGTCTCCACCCCACCAGAAACGAGCAATAGCACCTTGCATATGCTGTATAACAGCTCCTGGCAGACGGAAGAGATTCATATGATAAGCTGGTATTGCTTGTAGAATAGCCTTGGTGAGAACCTCACGTCCCTCAACAGAAAAGGGATTTCTCTTCCATCCTCGCATCATCTTTAATAACCTATCATGCAAATCTGCAAAACATCGTTTCTTTTTCTGACCAACAGAGATAGGAAATCCTAGATATTTATCGGATAAGCCAATATGGCCAATATTTAAGATACGGCAAATATGATTCCTATCCTCTACTGGAACATTAGGGCTAAATACAATGGAAGATTTTTCCAAGTTAATTTTTTGACCCGAACCCAACTCATATTTATATAAGAGTGATAAAAAGTGGGCAGGATCGGAAATGTTAGCATGGAGAAAAATGAGAGAATCATCAGCAAACAGGAAGTGACTAATGCGAGGGGAATGTCTAGAACAACTGATACCCATAGAAGCTCATTCTCTCTCTGCCTTTCTAATCAAACCAGATAAAGCTTCGGCCACCAAAAGGAAGAGATATAGAAAAAGAGGGCATCCTTGCCACAAACCTCTTGATGATTTAAATTTTCCCCTCATTGTACCATTGATAAGCAAAGAAAAACTATGAGTGCTTATACAATTCAATACCAACTATTGCCATTTAGCTGAGAAACCCATTTTTCTCGTAACTTCAATTAGGAAAACACATTCAACCTGGTCATATGCTTTGCTTAAATCCATCTTAAGGGCCAAAAAACCTCTCCTACCATTATGCTTCTTCAACAGTGAGTGGATGCACTCAAATGCTAAGATAGCGTTATCCATAATATGTCGTCCACTAATAAATGCACTCTGGTACTATGAGATTAAAGAGGGTAGTACCTGTCACAACCAATTAGCAATTGTCTCAGAGACAATCTTGTAAAGCACGTTGCATAGACTGATGGGCCTAAAATCTATAACCGCTTTAACCCATTCTTCTTTGGAATGAGAACTAGATTAGTCGCATTGATTGGCTCAAGTGAAAGACCCTCATTAAGACATGCCAAAGAAATCCGAGATATAGTGTCCCCCAACAATGGCCAATGCTGTTGATAAAAGGTTGCATGAAAACCGTCTAGCCCTGGTGCCTTATTCAATCCCAAATCCTTCACAGCCTGAGTCACTTCATCCTTATTGAAAGTCTGATCCAACCAAAGTATATCTTGTTCTGACAGTGCATATGTGAGACCTGTAGCACCCTTCTCAATATAATCTGCGGTCGGGTTGGTAGTTGTGAAGAGAGCTTCAAAATAATGTTGCAAAACAAGCCACAAGATCCTCGGTAGAAGCTAATTGCTGATTATTATCCCCCATCAACTTTGTAATGGTATTTTTTTCCCTCATATTCATTGCCTTATTGTGAAAATAATGAGTGTTACGATCACCCACCCAGAACCAATCCATTCGAGATCTCAGATGCCAATAGATTTCTTCTCGAGCAGCTAGCCTACGAATCTGATCCTCCAAAGCCGAAATTTGGTCCAGATAATTTCCAGGATCAGGAAGGTTATATAGGCTTGCCACTTCCTTCTTTAACTCAGCTAAATCTCTGCGCCATTTACCAAAAGTTTCCTTGCTCCAAGTTGTTAACTGTGTGCCATATGAGAGAAGTGATCATTTAAAAGCCGTAAAAATTGTTCCCTACCCAAGTCTCGGCCCTTCTCCATTCCACCAATCAGCAATCACATCATCATACCCCGTCTCATTCATCCAAAATGGCTCAAATCTAAACATTCTCCTACCATGTGAAGTGTTAGGCACACCCTCCAGCTTCAGCACAAACAGTAGAGGCCTATGATCAGTCCCAGTTAATTCTAAATGCTCAACCAAAGCATTAGGAAATAGATTCTTTGCTCCTGAGTCCCAAACAAAATGGTCAAGACGTTCTTGAATAAAAGGGCTTCCAAATCTTTTGTTAGTCCGCATAAATCGATTCCCAGAAAAAGGAATATCTATAAGCAAGCAGTCAAGAAGGGCTTTATTGAATTCCTCCATTGACTTAGTCATACCATCTTCTCCTCCACATTTGTCATGTAGAGAGGATATCTCATTGAAATCGCCGCCACAAATCCAAGGATAGTTATTCAACGGTTTGAGCCGTCTCAGTAAATCCCATGACATCCTACGTAACTCTCTTCTTGGATTCCCATAAAAGCCGGTAAACCGCCAATGATTCCCATCCTCATCTTCAATAGTAGCATCAATATGACCTGGAGAATATGGTAAAATAGTTATATTGAGGCTATTATTCCATAACAACATCAGCCCTCCACTACGCCCCATACTATCCACATGGAACCCATTGGAAAAGCCAAGTCTATGGCGATAATTAGTAGCATCCCCGCCAAAAAGTCTTGTCTCCGCAAAAAAAAAAAAAAAAAGACCCGGGGAAAAAGAGTGAACATGACTTCGCAATGCATCGAATGTAACAGGGCTCCCCACATCCTGTACATTCCAACAAAGACAACTCATGGTGTCTGGCGACCCTGCTTAGCAGGGTTTGCCGGTTCATCAATGTATTGGAGAATTTTGCCCCTCTTCAAACTTCGTCTCTTGCCACGATCATCAAGACTTCCCCCCATATCCAACATAGGAATACTGCCAGCTTCAACCAGCCCCATAATGTCATCAACAATATCTACATAAAATAAATCGGCTGGAGTCCTCATACTTGCCTTCGGCTTTGACCCACCCATATTAGGCTTGGATTTAATTTCCTTAAGGGTCGAAACAGGAGTCTTCTCCTTATCCAAAGAAGGAGGGCCCGGTTCAATAACCAACAGCCCTTTCATTTTGTCCTCTCCAGCCTCCGTAGACATAAATTCATCTCGATGACATGCATTGGCAGAATGCAGCCCCAAAGTGCTTGGAATAGAAGACTTGTTCACATGAGACGTATCGGGAGAGATAATAGGAGTGATTGGTCCCGGGTCAGCAGGAGCTGGTGAATGAGGAGAATTCCGTCGCTGCTCCCTATTAGAATTACCCTTCTCCGAATGAATATAATTAGGAGCCTTCAACCATTCTCCATATCGCCTTTCATCAGACAAAATGCTTGCATATTTCTTGAAATCCACACGCTCATTAAGCCGATGTCCGACGATACCACAGCCAAAAAAAAACTTGGGAAGTCTCTCATACCGGACCTCGAAATTCCATTCTGCCTGATTCTCTTCTAATAGGAGGCGAATCCCTCGTTTTAGCGACTTTGTAATGTCAACAAGAACTCTAACTCTCACCATAGGGAAATCCAAATCAACTGCTAAGACTTCTCCCACATTAGTGCACTTTTGAGTGCAAGACACTGTCCTGAAAGCCAGAGGCACCCAAAGAATCTGAACCAGAAAGGAACAAGATGAAATGCTGCCTTCAAAGTGTCCCCAACACCATGGAGTTCGGCTAAAGACATGAGTTGTTTACTAAAAGACCAAGGTCCGCCATCCAAAACACGTCGACGATCCTCCGCGGAAGAAAAAAAAAAGAGAAAAATATTGGCATTTTCAGTATGTTCAACCTTTACTGGGCCAGTAGTTTTCCAAATGGTACGTATGATATTTGATAACCCTTCCTTATTCACTGCCTTTGATCCCTAGATTTTCCCCACAAGGCGCCTATCCAGATTAGACAACCCTTCGGCATAATCTGATTGAGACACGGAAATAAGAGGACCGTCGTCGTCCAGTTTCAGTTTCGAGTAAAGGGAAGAAAGTTCAACAGGCATATACATACTGTGAACAAAGAGAACAGCCGTGTCTAGACAAACTCCCCGATCAGAATCCCGTCACTGTGATTGAAAAACAAGCCCGAGAAACGTGTGTGCTTGGTGAGAACTGTCAGGTAACCAACAAATAACTACCCTAACAGAGCCTAGGACATCGCTAACCCGCAGTTAGACTTTTTTAGTCTTTTCCTTTTGGATAAGAATAATGTTAATTTTCTAGGCTGGAATTGTCATTTCATCATTAGTTGTCAAATAAATTAATACTCTAATGTATTTACACATTTCCACTTATCCTCTAATATAGTAATACTAATTAGACTGGAGACCGGTGTCTATTCCAGATAAATAGCATCACTCTTTGGATAACATTTGTACATCTCATATATATATATATGTATATATATAGTTTAGAATTTAAAAAAAAAAATTGTATGAATATTTTTTTTAACAAAAAAGTTGTATGAATATTGTAGGATTAAAAATATATGCAAATATGTTGGCAAATTTACATAGCTCCATTTATATATGATAATGGGTTGTGACTGAATAAATTTATATGGACATTTTCTTAATTTGAAACTTGGAGATCGGAAGCACAAACTTTTGAGATCGACAATGTGATTATAATTAAAGATTATCCATATTTGGGATTTGACGTGCATGTATACGTTGTTGCATGGATTAACTCAATCACTAACACGACCAAGAACAATTTTAATAATGATAATGAATCTTCAAATAAAATTGTTGAATGACTATTTTACATATGTAGTCCTGAATCGCTTTTATTTAGGAGTAAGTGAATGAAATTTTTACGAAACTAGTATAATAAGTAAAGAAATTTTGAAAACACACACCCCCCCCCACACACACACATATATATCAGGACGGTTCCGCTTACCAATATTTTTGACAAATAAATTTAACAAATAATCTATACCATCCATTTTAAATAATCTAATGGTCAAAATTCTATCCTTCTAAATTAAAATAAGAAACTATCAATCGTATCTAAGCATCCCAAATAAAATTCCCATTTACCATATATATGTTGATTGATTTGAAATTAATCTCCATTTTCTAAAACTAATTGATTTCAATTCACAGCTTGGCTGCCAAAAAAAAAAAACCTTCAAAAAATCATGTAATTTAATTTTTTTCCCCGAAAAGAATTGCGTTTTCAAGTACCAACGATACTAGTCCAACTTTTTTTTTTTTTTTTGCAAACAGTACTGGTCCAACTAGCGTATCTGATGCATACTTTGTTTATTATTACATGTAAAAATCTAAGAGTACTTTCTGAAACATTATGATGGTTATTAAGATGATCGAATTTGATGAGATCTTCACGATAAATAATTCATTATAAATTTCTAAACTTCATTCCTATACAATCATGAACTACTTACTTGTCAGTTGTTCCAGTCACTTCTATTTTTTTTTTTTTGGGACTTCTTAGCCCATCAACAACCATAAAATGGCATTTAAGCTCAATCATCTCTACTATTTGCCTGTAGTATTTAGTGGCTTTGGGGAAATGCTTTCGTTAGAAAGAGATAATGGTTTTTTTTTTCTTTTTGTTTTTTTTTTTTCTCGATCCAGGTGGTGAATTGAAATCAACTAGTGTTAGAAGATGGAGATTAATTTCTAATCAATCAACTAGTTTTGACATATAATTTTGACAAATGACCACAACCCTTAGATTAAAAGAATCCAACGGATTAAAACTACTAATACCAAATCAATTGAAAGCCCTATTCCATCAACCAAACATTCCAGTTTAGAGCCCAATCTCATCTTCTCTCTCCACGTACGTTGCTTCGCGTCTGAACGCCGATTGCAGTGATCCAAAGGTAGAGATCTTCAAAATCAATTCTTGCAGGAGACATGATGGTGACGGAAACAACGTCGGCAAGTCTTGAAGGTATGACCAATATTCTTTCCGCAAATAATCTGTTTATCTACTGATGGTTCATATCTCTCTCCTAGCCCCTAAAACCACCCATGTCTCCATTTGTGTGTCTGTCTTTGTCTGTAGGGATAATGCAAACTGTTCCCACAATGGTTTCCTTGTTTTGCAAAAAACTAAGATGATGATAAAATTTTTCCACTGTCGCAAAAAACTAAGATGATGATAAAATTTTTCCAGAGCCTTAATTGTAATTGTGTACATTTTTGGAAATTTTCTCTAGACTAGGATGATTAAATGTTCCATCTAACATATGTATTGCTGGAACTCATCGGTGTAATAGTTGAATGGACGGAGAGAGTGTAATTTTAATTTCTAGATGATAAGAAAGAAATGCATGGTTTATATTGTTTTTTGCTTTCAATACAGTTGAATGCAATATTTAATAGCTTTTGCTTCTAGCTATTTCTATTATTTCATGTGTTATTGAAGCTCAAAATTCTAGATCATGCATATGCTATTATTTGAGCTGAGGCCATCTTTAAAATGCTGATTCAAATAGATGTGGCAAACATATATAACAAATACGGATGTTGATATTTACTATTGTCTCGCTTTCTATTGTATTTTCAGCGTTCTTGGCAGTTAATTTAATAGATGGATCTACACTTTCAAGAGAATTGACGACTTTATGGTTCCTGCAACAATTACTTCTTGCTCTCTACATTAAGTTGTTCCAGTTCATTTGTGGGCTCTATATATTCAACTTCAAGCAAACAGTTAAAGTTATCCGAAGGAAGTTTAAAGAAGACAATGGGCACATATATGGCCATAATACTGGAGAATGATTAGACTTCTAAAGAGATCAACAAATCTAATATAGAGGCTTATAAGATGGGTGCCCTTACGGAGCATGGCAGTTTGAAACTTGTGATTTTCACTCTCATATCGATTACAAATTCCTTGTCAAGAAATGTTACTTTTATTGGGGAGGAATGGCCACTTCATTCCTTTGCTTATTGTATATATGTTGGATAATCTACAAAAGGAATAATGTATTGACTTTGTGCTATTCCGATCTGGTTTAGCATTTACTTAGGTCAACTTATTCAATTTCACTAATAACATCTTCATTTATAATAATCTTTCTTTTATCATTGGTGTACTTTTTTACTCTAATGCATAGTTCTATATGTTGAAAATATCTATGAAAGAGTCGTAGATGGATATATACAACGGATTGGAAAGAAGTATCTCACCATTCCTTGAGTGCTACAGCAAAGTTTCTTTTCCATTCAACTAAGAGATGGATCCACGAGATTGCAGTCAAAAGTTGCTTGAGATCACACACACAGATGGACAAATTGCTTTATACAAAACAATTCTGCACCTAAAGAGTAAATAACTCCTAACATCGAAAAATGGAATAGTACCATGTGCTTAATGTTCATTTCACAACTTTTATAAGAACCACTGATACATGAGTGTCACTAACCAAGAGAAATCAAAGTTGTTTCATTGGTATATTAATTTTCACAAAGCATAGAATCTAGATAGTCACATTCTTCAAATTTTCTGGAATCATTCAAAAACATTTACTAGGCACATAAGATATCACTAGAAAGCCCTTGAAGTTAAGATTACAAGGAATTTTACAGATCTCGATTTGGACTTTCCTACATGAACTTATTGGCATTTTACTCCAACTGGTCATTGCCTTGATAGACTACACAAATTTGAAGGGCTAGTGATAATACCATACAAATGACTAACCTTTCAATCAACTGAAAACATTTAAGCAATGAATTTAGATAATTTTACTAGAGAAAATGAAGACAAGATGTAATATTATTCAATCTATTTTCCCAGTAACTTAACACAAGGTAGGAAAAAATGATAATCAAAAATTTTTTTGGCCTTAAAAATTTGGTTCTGGGCCCGTGTGATTGGTCGATGCGGTACATTTGGGGAAGCAGATGGAGTGGATGAGATGGGAAGACAGGTTGCGCGCTTAGAGGTGGAGAGGAAGCTGGATAAGTACTAGGAGAGGGAATGATGGAGGTAGTATCAGGGGAATATGATGGAGACTGAGATGGAGAGATTGAGGAACTTACCTGTGAAGGAGAGACGACAGGAGCAGCTGGTGAGGCCGGTGGAGTGGCAGTAGGCGGTGTCGAGAGGGGGGGCACCAGTGAGGGAACTGTATGGCCTGCTGTGGTAGGCTGGGACAAGAGAGGACCTGTATCTGACGGCTGCGAGTGAGGAGTAGAGAGAGAAGCATAATTCGGAATTGGAGAGTTGCTTGTTTTATAGGGAAATAAGTGTTCAAAGAAGACTACATGATGAGAGATGAAGGTTTTTTGAGAGTTAGGATCAAAACAGATGAAAGCATGATGTCTAAGGGAGAAGCCTAGATACACACAAGGACGAGAGCGAGGTTCGAGCTTATGCTTGTTGTAGGGACGAAGCCAAGGATAACATAAACATCCAAAGACTCGAAGTGACCTATGTGATGGTTTATCCCTAAATAATTTTTCGTATGGTGAAAGAGGATGTATTGTGGAGGATGGCATTTGATTAATCAAGTACACCGCACATTGAAAAGCCTAGGTCCAAAAATGAAGAGGTAATTTGGCATTATGAAGTAATGTTATTTATGTTTCAACTACATGCCTATGCTTTCTTTCAGCTGAACCAATATGCTCAGGTGTGTAGTGTGGTGAGATTAGATGTTGAATCCCATGTGTAGATAGAAAGAACTCTTCCCTACACACGCTCTTCCGATCTCTCCCCCATCAGTATAGAGAGTTTGTATCCTAGTACAAAAGAAAATTTCCACCAATTTTTTGAACCTCTCAAACACCATTGTTACGTCAGATCTACGCCTTAAAGGATAAAGCCATGTATATTTAGTAAAGTAATCGACAAAAATCACATAATAATGGAACTAGTCATAAAAAAGCATAGGGGCTGGACCTAAACATCAGAAAATAAACTTTGAGGTGGTTTATCACAACGAATAGAAGAATTATGAAATGCCAATTTATGGCTCTTGCTAAATAAACAAGAGTCACATGGCTTATTCGAAAAAGAGACAGCAATACCATTCCTATCTAAGATAGATTTTTGAATAGGAGATGATGGATGACCAAGCCGTTGATGCCACAAATTAGAAGATGAAACTGTAAATGTAGAGGTAGAATTTTAGATGGTGTTTAGGGTGACCACTCATAAAGGTTGTGCCTACTCCGGCCTTTTGCCAAGGATGCCCCTGTAATCAGATCCTTCACAACAAAAGAAAAAGGAAAAAATTCAATAGAGGTATTGTTTTGTTGGCAAAACTGTGAAACAGATATCAAATTTCTTTTTATCATAGGAGCACAAAGAACATCATACAAGGTGAAAGCAGAATAAGGAGAATTTATTTTTGAAGTACCAATATGAGAGATAGGAACATGTTTACCATCTCCAACGACTATATCTTCATTACCCACGTAGTCGGAATGTATAGACAAGTTTTCAAGGTCGGAGGTGATATGATGTGTTGCTCCTGTATCCAAAATCCAATTACTGGAGCTGTTGGAATTGTTATCTGCCATGTGCACTTGAGGCCGTGAGACTGGAGCAGATGGCAAGCCTCGGGCTCTGAATTGTTTAGCACTGTGTCCAAGTGTATCACATAGTTGACAAACAACATCAGAATGATCTTGTTCCCGTTGAGAAAAGGAGTTCCAAGAGCCAGCATAATGTTGATTGAATGGCGAAGAATACTGGAACGAGGATGGGCAGAACCTCGACCACCTTGTGAATAACGGCCCGACCACTTTGGAAGGATTGAGAGAAATTATTCGGAAAAGAGTACTGATTTTGAACACCAAACGAACCGTTAAATCTGCCTCCGGTATTGCTGCCACGGCCCCTGCCTCGTCCTCGATGATTCTGGCGTCTCTGTGTAAATTGGGCAGTAATCTGAGCATTATCTTCTTTGAGTTCGCCAGAGTCACGAATCAATCGTTCATTCAACAGCTTATCATATAGATCTTCTAAGGTTATTTGTGTGTCACGCATTCTTGTTGGGAATTAATGTAGATTCCCCGATTACGCCCACAAGACCGTTGTTCAAGGAATTTAATTGAGACAAGAAAACTAAAAGAACGAAGACGAATTTAATGGACTGTCAAAACTTTCCACTATATGATTAAAGTTCTTATAACCATACAGAATTTTCACTCACCAAAACTCATCTCTCAAGTATTACAAGAAAAATATACCAAACTTTATCGCATCTATCAATTTCTACCCTTTGCCCAACCAGCAAACAACACAAGAAATTCCAAGACGCTAGGCTACTATTTTTCTTCACAAGACTCTCTGACCCGACCCAAGTGACACCGAGAAAATCACCCCGAGTTTTACCACACCTAATTTTCTACCCTTCGAACAAACCATGAAAAGTTACAGGAAAACTCTTCAAGGTGCTAGACTCACTAATTTTTCTCTCAACTCACTTGTACCACTTGTGTATAAAAAAAGAATAAAACATCTCTATTTATAGGCTTCCTTTCTTTGGAATACAAGACAATCCTTCTATGATTTGGATTCCTTTTCCTCCTAAAATTCTTCTTCTTTCCCTTTCCTTTTCCTTTTCCTTTTCAACTTTGAATTATTTTTGGCAACAAACCCAACAATCTCCACCCTGCCAAAATAAGCTAAAATCTTCATCTTCTCTAGTCTTGTACACAATACTTGAGAAATTACTAGGCAAGCCTTTTACACACTTTGACAGTCTCATACTCCACCACATGAGTATATTTAATCACTTAGAATTAACAACAATTCCAAGCATTTCATCGGCTCAATGTCGAAATAAACCTGCTGAAATTTGTGTTACAACTCTCTTGTTGGCTTTCCAGAAAGCTCATCAGCCATCGACATTACTACAACCACACACCCTGCATCATGCCAACCAATGCCCGTGTGTAAATACAACCGCTAGAAGTAACATACATCTTTTACCATGGCACCTAGCGACACGCCATGGGGATGTACTCACATACTTCATAGCACATCTCCACCGCCCTCAAACCAAGAGAGTCAGATTGTCCAAATCCGAACAGTAGCCGAACCTGCTCCACATGAACAATATTTTCTCACGTGGTCAGCTAGTCTACAACACCAACAAGTTGCAACAACCACCAGTCCCCAGACGATCTCATTGAGAATTTTTGTATCTGCACCAACTCGCAAAGAATTAAACAATTTTTCCAGGTGCAACAAATTTGAAGAACCCCTTGCTGGATCTACCTCTCCAAATTGACGTCATAGTTCATTCACAAAAAATATTCTATGAATATTTACAAGAACATTTCTGGCTAGATGGAGACACATTCTGATTCCAGTCTTTAAATATAAATCTTCCCAATCAATATCGCTCATAGTGGTTCCAGCAATTTTGTCAAAATACAGGGACGGTTTTCTTTTGAACGCTTTAAATCGCCCAATCAGAATCACTAAATTCCAGACTTGTTGGTAAGAGCACATGTCAAACTTGATTCTCACCACTTCGTATGTCATATTTTTCCTCTGTTCCACCTCGAACAAAACCTGACTCTCTGATACCACTGTTGGGAATTACTGTAGATTCCCCGATTACGCCACAGGACCGTTGTTCAAGAAATTTAATTGAGACAAGAAAAATATAGAAAGAAGACAAATTTAATGGACTGTCAAAACTTTCCACTATATAATTAAAGTCGCTACAACTGTAAAGAATTTTCACTCGCCAAAACCCATCCCCCAAGTATTACAAGAAAAATATACCAAACTTTATCGCATCTATCAATTTCTACCATTTGCCCAACCAGCAAACAACACAAGAAATTCCAAGACGCTAGGCTACTATTTTTCTTCACAAGACTCTCTGACCCGACCCAAGTGACACCGAGAAAATCACCCTGAGTTTTACCACACCTAATTTTCTACCCTTCGAACAAACCACGAAGAGCTATAAGAAAACTCTTCAAGGTGTTAGACTCACTAATTTTTCTCTCAACTCGCTTGTACCACTTGTGTATAAAAGAAGAATAAAACATCTCTATTTATAAGCTTTCTTTCCTTGGAATACAAGACAATCCTTCTATGATTTGAATTCCTTTTCCTCCTAAGATTCTTCTTCTTTCCCTTTCCTTTTTCTTTTCCTTTTCAACTTTGAATTATTTTTGGCAACAAACCCAACAATCTAACAACAACAATAAGCTCTTTGAAATCATCTCCAAGTCCATTCAAAACATAAGAAACCAATTGTGCATCATCAAGTGGATGACCCATGTTTGCCAAACCGTCAGCAATATTTTTTTATTCTGCTCATGTATGTTGCAATGGTTTTGCCCTCCTTTTTAACGGACATCAATGAAGAGAGAAGTGATAACATTCTTGTAGTCGATTTATTTGCAAAGCTCGTTTCAAGTTTCTTCCAAGCTTCTGCCGAAGTAGAGCAACTATTGATTGCAGGGCTCACCCAACTAGCAACAGTAGACTGGATTCCCAATAATACTAGACGGTCTTGACGACACCACAAATTGTAGGTCAGATCAGTTTTGGGAGGGCAGGACTGCGTTCTATCAACAAAGCTGAGTAATCCGTAACCAAATAACAGATTCTCCATCTGAGATCTCCAAGATGCATATTTGCTAATTTGAATTTTATCTGGGTCGAAGCATTAAGTGAAATTAGACCTCCTGTTGGTGCCGCTAGAATTTCAGAATTGGGGCCAGGTTGTGTGGGAATAATATTTGGTATTTCTTGGTCCTTTTCAACTTGTTCAGTGGACCCTTTTATTGATTGCCTTGGACTCTCTATAGCCATGAAAACAGAGACTAAAATATTGATTAGATGAAGAGAAAAGGATGGAATAGGATAAAGAAATAATTTTGACGGTGGATGAATAGGATTATGTGAAGAGTGAGGTGAGAGAAAGAAGCGCACTGCTTGAAGAAGGATTTCAGAAAATTATGATGAAAAGGAATTTTTTTTTTTTTTTTTTGAGAGTCCTATTCTACGATAGGAAGGGCTTTGATACCATGAGAGATTTTAAGGTTTGAATGAATTTCATTGATAAACCGTGTACAATATATATAGTTACAACAGAGTAAGGAACAAGAAAAGAATCATACACCAGTTAATTACAGAGTAATACTGAAAAGTAATTATGGTACAATATACTAGTAAATACGGAAATTGCCAAGAATACGTTAATTCTTTATTTTTGCCTTCATTAAACGAGATATCCTCAATATTGGGGTTTCGAGCATAAGACTACAATACAGACAATGGGAAATTTTGATGTAAGTAATAACATTTGTAACAAATTGGATAAATACTATCAATTATAACTAATTTGGTCTTTGTAATTGTTAATGAAAACTAATTGCAAAAATACTTACATTAATAATATTTTGAAAAAAATAAATAATAACTGGAAAACATTACACAAAATACAAAAAAAAAATAATATTAATAATTAATGCACATACCACAAATAAGAGTCCTACCTAATTAAAACTTCCACATTCTCTTTCATCTCTAATTATCGTCAGTACAACCGTTATCTCCCATATCTTCAAACACTAAGTCGACTTCAATATCAAGAGCAGAATCGAAGGAGGAAAAACTTTTACAAATTTCATACGAACAATTGGGAGAAGAGTATCGCACACGAGACGAGTAACAAATTGCACGGATCTGTTTAAAAGCTTGAACACCTCCAGCCCAAACTTGACCGGTAAGTAAAATTTGTTATAAAAAAATTTCAAGCACGGATCCATTGAGATGACATGCTATTTTGTTTAAATTCTTCAAATTACTACACATAATCGGCCACTTCATCCCTTTTCGACTCATGTAATTTACTACACTACTGTATAATTTATTACACATTATAGTTGTGTCATCATTTTTATGAAACCGTAACTTTCCATCATGTGAATGTTTATCGTATGAACTACCTACTTTGTAATTTATTACATAACACTTAATCTTAGTACTAAACTATTACACCGTAATGCTTAAGAGGCATAAGATGAGTAAGAAAAATTATTAACTTTCTTTAATGAATGACACTTACGGTAAGAATTATTATCTTTAGGAAAGGAATGCAAATTTATTACAAATTATTGTTAATTATCATAAGATGTTTTATATATTGGACTTTTGATCAATTTAAATAAGTTATTTATGACCTTTTTGTTTGATTTGCTAAGCGTTTTATGACATCTCAAATTAAAAATTTTGCTTTATTTATGCTGGGTTGTGTAATATGCTATGGAAGATATAACATGTGATCTGTTACATTTCATTTATTCTGTTACATAATATGTAATGCATTACATGTGAGTAGGCATGAGTTGTGTAAATGTATTCTTCAAGCACGGTGGAACATGGGGTGGTAATGAGTACTATGCACCCACTGATGTTGTTGGAGTCCTTGTACAGTTAGATTGCTTTTACAGAAGGCTGACCGAAATGATTTGCGAGGCACTTAGAGTTGACACTTCAAGCACAACCTGTTTAATTCGATACAGAGTTGACAATTTGATGGGTCCAATCGAAATTATAGATGACAACTTTGTGAATTTTTATCTACATCTAAAGAGGGTGGAATTAAATGTGACAAGCTACCCATTATGTGTTCAGGTAAGTCCTCTACTCCAACCAAGTGCCGTTCTGCAAAAACCACGTACTGGTTCCAAGAACAAGGTAGGGAATTCCATGCAACTACTTAATGCTGAGAGTTCAAACTTCACTATCAAAGAACTGGAAGATATTCCAACTAAAGAACAAATAGCAGTGAGATTGCTACACTTGTGACGAATACCAAATCAACCGCTGTTGTAGAAGAGATTGTTGTTATTACAGAGCCAAAAATCAATAACATTAAGCAAGGACAACGGTTTCAAAACAAAGCTCTTCCGATCTGAAAAAATGTATAGCATTACATGCGATATGCAACAAGTACCAGTTTAAGGTTAAACAATCTGATCATAAATAGTATATATTGCAATGCCTGGACACAAGTTGTAATTGGATCTTAAGGGCTTCAAAGATTGGGCATATGGGAATGTTTGCAATCAGATACATAAAGAATGACCACTCATGTGGTATGAATTTCAAATTGGGGAGCCACCGTCAAGCCACTAGTGCTATAATTAGTGAGACCATAAAACACAAATACACAAGATCGGAAGAGCGTCGTCAAAATACAGAGCAACTGACATAATGCATGACATGTTACATGATTATGGGCTAAATGTAATATACGAAAAAGCCTGGAGAGCTAAAGATCGTGCATTCTATTCAATTGTTGGTGATCCTATTGAGTCTTACTAAAGATTGCCAGCTTATTTGCACATAGTGAGACAGACAAACTCGGGATCAATTACAGAAATTGAAACAAATGAAGACAATAGAATTAAGTACATGTTCATTGCTTTGGGAGCATCAATAACTGGATGGAAGTTCTGCAAGCCAATTGTAGTCATTGATGGAACTTTCTTGACAGGGCAATACTGTGGTACACTATTGACTACCTGCACACAAGATGCGAATGGGAACATTTTTTTGCTTTCATTCGGAGTTGGAGATTCTGAAAATGAGAATTTTGTTGAATGGTTTTTGATGAAATTTAAATCTACATTTGGTGAGCGAGATGACCTTTGCATAGTATCAGACCGTGGGACAGCCACAAAAGCAGCTGTTGTAAAAGTGTACAAAAATTTCATGCATGGTTACTGTAGTTACCATTTGTTGTAAAATTTAAAAAAGAGATTCAGAAAACATGCACAATACATAGGAGGACCATTTAATACTACTGTCAGGGCATATACAATTCCAAAGCTTGAGCATCAAATGAAAAACCAGGACAAGATCAATAAAAAAAAATACGCAATATTTTGATTAGTGTTTAAAATTACATTACTATCTTACATTTTGCATTTACTTATTACATTGAGACATGAAAGTAACGACTATTCATACTATAAATTGTAGGAAAATGAAGTTGGATACAATCATTGGTCGAGAGTGCATATGATAGTAAATAGGCATTCAACGATGATATCCAACATAGTTGAATCAGTGAATGCAGTTACAAAACTGTCCCGTGACTATCCAATCACTACACTACTTGAGACATTAAGAATTACATCACAAAGATGGTTCTACAAAAACAAGAAGAAGGCTGAAGCAACCTTCACTGAGATGTCTAAGAAGCAAGAAGACATTCTGGGGGAAAACCTGTCAAAATATACAAGGTTGAAGGTATTTTCTGTGCTTTATTTTTTTTACTGTTGTTAAATGAATGATTCCACTAGAAAATGATTGCTATACTTACTTATAACTTGGAAAAAAATCACATATCAGGTATACGGAGCAAGCGACGCCATATTTGAGGTGAATGATGAAAGCACTTCATACACCATTGATCTTTCAAACATGTCATGCACCTGTAACCATTGGCGGAGCCACAGGGGTGCACGGGTATGCACGTGCATACTCATCTTTCTTAGGAGTAATTTTCTTCTTTTTTTTTTTTTAGCATTTCAGTTGAAGGTTTCTGCAAAAATGGTGTGTTCGGCAGAGAAATGGAGGAAGACGTAGGAGAGTAGTTGTACAAGTCTCAAAAAACAATTGACAAATTTCTTTTCTCTTTCATATGTTTGACTTTTGTGCCAATAGTACACTTCTCCACCCTCGTCAGTCACTCTATCTTCTGTCTATTTTATTTGTTATTTATTATTTTTGTAATAAGTTTATTAGTATATATGTTTTTGAAGCAAACTTCTCTTGTTAATTGTTAAGTAATATACCTTTGAAACACATAAATTTTAATAATGTAATGTAAAGTTTATTAAAACAATTAAACAAATAAGCATTACTTTCCATCAAAAAAATAAATAAGTAAAAGATTACTTGACAATTTTTACACTCACTATGTTACATTAGATATTTTCACACGGATTAAGAATTGATACGTAATGTGGTTGGAACATTTAATTTTATGTGTATTTTTATATTTTAGCCTTTACGCATAATTAATGATTTGGAATTAATAGTAATGACCAAAGTAAGATTAATATTAAAATGAGTACAACTATTTAAATTGTATCCATTACTCAACTGTTTAAATTGTATCCATTAGAATTCTGTGAATACCTTGAACGTTATGCCAAAAAAGCTAATTGACTCATTTTCCTCTTAAAGTTTGGTACCTAAGTATTTTGAGTAGCGAATTAATTAAGGGCAAAGATAGAAATGAAAAATTGAATACAATTTCAATATAGCAACCAAGCTATCTTTTTTAGACAGACGAAAATAGAATAGTAAAGTTTTTTTTTTTTTTTTTGTGGATGGAGGGAGTATAAGAAATTAAAGTTGTCAAACATATTATTTATGTGAGTTTAAATTAGTTACTTTTAAACTCAGTATATATATATATATATATTTCGGGAAAAACCCATCATTTTCAAGTGAGTTTTTTTGGTAATTTTGTTTTTTAATCAATTTCATTTGCATTATTATATGATGATGTTTCTGAAATTATGTCAAGAATTAATTGTAGAATGAAATTGGAGACAATGATTATTAATTGTGTGTATTGAGAAGGATTATTTGATATTGATGTAATTTTACTTTATTATTATATCATTATCAGATAAGAAATCGCGTAATATACACTATAATAAAATACGTAGGCTATAATAGTATAAGATGCTCGAATGGTATACACTATAACAAAAAACATAGGCTACAATAGTAATAAGATAGTAATAAGATGCTTGAAAATTTTAAAGTACGTTTTATAGTTTTAAAATTTTCTCACAATTTTAATTTGTGCATACCCAAAATGGAAATGCTAGCTCCATCACTGCCTATAACAAATTTCAAATGGATGCAATTCCTCGCCCCCATGCTCTTGCTATTATTGTTGATCGAAATTTAGATGCCTACCATTTTTGCTCAAAATACCATACCAAGAAATTCTATGTTTCAACATATGGTGGAGAAGTATCCACTGGGAAATCATAGTACATGGGCAATCCCCAACGAAGTTGCTTCGATAATAGTATTACCCCCGGTACCAAAAAGGCTTCCAGGGAGGCCAAAGGAAGGCAGATGTCGGGCATGCAATGAGACATAATAGAGTAGTTTGGGTGGACGATGTGACAAGATTGGACACAACCGCAGATCATGCCAAACTACCACACCATTGGAGACTAATAATGCAAAGAGACAAAAAATAGATGCTATTTCACATCCAAGAAACTAGATGTTCTGTTTAATAATTACAATGGAAATTTCATTTAAATTCATGAATTTGTAATACCCCTTTCCCTTTTACTGTACAATAAAAATTAAATCAAATGTTTTGATTTGTAGAGATTTACAATAAGATTTTCTATTACAATGAGTTGTGGAAATGCTGTTTTACAACACAAGTTGTTTGTGTAGTAAGTTATTACAAAATAAGCTAAGGAAGACGAAAAGACAAAACGAAAAATTTGAAGAATGAGTTGTAAATTATGTGCCTTTGTAATGCATTCTTTGCTAAATAATTACTAATGTTAAATTACAGTCAACTATATTTGACTTTATATCAGTAAATTATTGTTCATGGTTTACTTTTATGATTATTGCAGAAATCATATAGTGCATCATCCTTACTGGCAAACAATAATATTATATATAATTGTTATATATAATTCAACATAGTTATATATAATTTCTATATATAGTTCAATGTAGTTATATATAATTGTAACAAGTTACAATTAACTTATTTTGTAATAAGCTAATTGGAACTTATTACAAAATAAGTTAAAACATTTAAATAATTGTTATATATAATTCAACATAGTTATATATAATTTCTATATATAATTCAATGTTTTACGTATTAAAACATTTAATACGTAACATGGAGTTAACTCCTCATAATCTTGGATTCAACTCTGATCGCACACTTAAAAAGTCAAATCAAGGGGAATAGTTGCCTGTGAGAAGCCACACTAATTGTAAACATAGACAATTTTAACTCATTTAAGAAATCGTAATTTCACAACACCAAATATGTTATCAAAACTACAGTATCAAAACTGAAGTTTAACATAGATCGGACCAATTATAACTAAAACACTATCTTTGAGACACTAATGTAAAGAAATCACTTTTTCCTCTTGCGCTTGGCACATCGCAATGCATATTTGTAAAGGAGGACATCAAGATATTACCTTGCTTCTAGCGCTGTAAACTTAGCCTTATCTAAGGTAATTTGCCATTTGCTATATATTAAGCAAATTTGATTCCAAAATCCCCACAAAAGTCCTACATATATGTAACAAGAAATAATATCAAAACGAAGCAAATGCCACTAACCAAATAATTGGCAATACAATATCACCAAAGTGGTGTAAAAAAAATAAAAAAATTACTAACCCATTCCCTTGTTGTGGTAGGCCGTCGACAATATTGACAATCAAAGGATCAAGTCTTTCTGTCCCAACCTTTACACATGAACTCCATAACTCAGCATGTACCATGATGTAAGGAAGCATCTCCGCAAATGGCTTAACATCATCATGCATATCCCTTTTTGTAAACGAACCAGACATCTCCACAGACCAAATAGTGTTGTTCCTCGTATGCTTTTCCAATGCAAAGTCAACCCAAAGAGCCATCTAACGGAATGTGATCTATTATCCAGTTGTAATAAGTTCCACGAAGCTTTTGAGCGAATTTAGTATCTGTAGTTATTGCCTTGATGGCGACATCATGGCTATATTTCAACATAGTCCGATATGATAGAAGCACTCATCAAGATGCTTCAAAAACCAATAAGTTTTAAAACCACGAAGCAACATACTTGCAAAAATATGATAAACAAACTACAAATATGAAAGCAACAAATTCAAACAGTACCGAATCATCAAGCAGGCGATTATCTTGAGAAAGATCATACCACCAATCCTTGACCACAGAATCCACAGTACCAAGGGGAAGGGGTGGATTGATTCCTGAATCCTTGAAGAATTTAATTCTTAAATGGAGAGAACCAAAAAGGGAAAAAAAGAGAAAAAAAAAAAGAAAATTACTTCTTAATTGATTTAAAGAGAATAAGAAAACAAGGGCACCCAACAAGACAAAAAAGCTTACTTCGTTCCTTTACACCGACCAATCTTGAACCTTTCATTGAACTTGTTAATATCTACTCGTTCCAAAGGTCTTAATCCAAACGGAAAAGTTGAAACCAACTCAATACTCTTAGATTGTTCAGCTTCTAATGGGGACAATGACCCGTTAGCAAAAGGTGAAAGTAGAAAACTTGTAGGTTTAGTAGCCCTCCTTTCAGGAATATCAGGAGTATCCTAAACCATCAATTATGTAATAAAAACACGGAAACGAAGAGACTAAAGAATCAATGTAACCTAATACAAAGTAATAAACGTATACAAGTCCAAAGGGGAAACCTGTGAAAAATGAACAAATAACTATCTTGTAGAAATGTCTACAATTCTTTTTTGACAGTGAATTGTATCCTTCTTCTGATCCTACAAATAGGTGTCATAAAAAAATACAATAATCTCAAAAAAGACAACTATGACTGGAAAAACTAATAAGATTTCCTACCAAAAAACAAAACTACACTTAAATTCACACACCTGTTTGTTAAACTCTTCACACGCTTTTTTCACTCTCTTCAAGTTGTTTCATTACGTCCTCTGTAAAAAATACATTGTCCCGGAAGGTGTCAGCTTAAGTTTGATGTCCAAGACCTAACCCAAGACTAAATGAAGGAGTACAAATATCACCATCATTTGGCCCAGGAACGTTTACACGATCATCAACTCCCAGTTGCAAGTTCGTTGATTCAGGAACCCCCCTTTCCTCTAGACCAACACTTGTTTCATTCCTAACTCTCTATTAATGATGATATCATATGTAATCAAATAAATATAACATAAAAATACCAACGAAGCCTGCAACAAATTTACAATTACAGACGAACTAACCATAACAAATAAAACACGAAAATATACCCTAGATTGTGGAGACAAAACCTTGGGTAAGGAAAAATCTTTGGAGTCAAGATCATGCATATCCTTTACATCAGTACTCCTTTCATTACATTGTCTCGTACATATTCCGTACGACAAGACAAAGAGACAAGCAAAAGCCAAAATAAATATTACTGACTGTACGCTTTCTAGGAACATGTAGATCACTTTAAACAGTAACCCAAAATCTAAAAACTCAGTATAAGAAAAAGAATGAAAGGAATAAAATGTTCATAAACGTCAAATACGGTGACTTTTCTCATACCTTTGACGGTGGAGTTGAAAACTTAACTAAATTACTTAGCTGTTATACTAAATCATCCATTGACAACTTAAAACCATCCAATTCTGATCTAACTTCTCAACTGAGTCTTGATTGATCAAGCTTTATTTGATTAACCTCAACAAACAACTTGTCAACTGAATTTGCATCCAACTATTGGACTTTCTTCTCATACGCACTCAATCGATTGAGGATTGCCTCCATCATTGATGACTCGAGAACCTAATGAACAGTTCATATTTGTTACATAGATACTTACATAAGGTTCAAAATTACATACAAAAGAAATACATACGCAAAAAAAAAAAAAAGAAAAGAGATCAAAGAAGTAAAAAAATAAAAATAAACCAAATGAGGAACCTTCTCTGCACTAAAAATTGACTTTTTGGTCTTCCAAACCTACATGGCTTCGATGATGGTGGAAATTCAACAAAATCATCATCCTTAGAAGACCAACATCAACATTTAGTGTCACATCATCAACAAGCCCACAAGGGTGTTCATCAACTCCAGGATTGAGAGCAACATTGTTCGGATCATTCTTCGTGCCACAATGAGAAGAAATACATATTGTGTAATCCTCAAAAAGCTCATCAGCAGTAGGTTGTACCATAACCACAGACAACTATTAAAAAATTAAGACACAAAAGACTATTAACTATCAATAACCCATTTTATAAACGAATAAGAAAAATAAAAAAACTGCACACAAACAAAAAATAAAGAAAGTAATGGAATGCATAAATCACCTTTGGGTCGTCAAAATTCATTTTTGGAAGTGAACTAGTGTAAACACTTGATGAAGAAGACTAGCTAATAATCCTAGGCCGAGCGTCCCTAATACGAAGACATAGAGAAGGGGACAAGCCCGGAATAGTTTCGTAAATCCACACCTAAAAAGCCTGTACTGTGTAGTGTTATTCTTATCCAATTGGATATTTTCAACTTTGCCTTTTATTGCATTACTCAACTGTTGAATGGAGTATAAGAACACCTCTTTACCCCAAGGATATGAATCACTATCTGTGGAAATGACCAATCTCATAATATCACACGTAACTGCCCTAGGGTAGCCAGGACATAAATAAATGATGTAATAAAATACAATTTACCTAGATCAACTACATCCTCATCTTCAAACCCCCACCCAAGTTAATAAACTTATTTCGCACATCATGATGGAAAATACTATGGCAATCATCAAAAAAAAAATTCCTTCAACCTACAAGCACCATCCCTATAGCTCGATTTGTCTGTATACCAATTGCACTTCAACCCTGAGATAAGACAAAATTCAGTTAACCTAAACTTCAATCTCTTCCCACCAATATCAAAACGCACCTCCAGGGGATTATTTTGCTTCACTTCTCTCAATAACAACTTGTTAATTAATTGTTGTTAAATAGATATGTTATCCATATCCAAATAAGCTGCAAAACAAGATCGTCTAAAAAGCACCTTTTGTGCATCAGTAAACTTAGTGCACAAATGCTTGCATACATCATTAACATTAGTCATGATAATACTGGCTGAAAACCAATCTTCTCGAGGAAGCACAAAATCCAGTTCTTGTATAGTCGGAAAAACGACATACAACATTGTCAGGAAAATAAAGAAACAAATCTTGTAGTAAAAAAAATAGCACTTCTACATCTACACAACAAGATGTAATTGCTTAAGCGGATTCTCAAACACTTATAGTTTACCATGTCACATATAACCTCGTTCAAGATAATGTCATCACATAAATAAGAAATATATGTATAACAAAACCAATAGTGCAACACTCTTGTATTTATATCAAATGTAACTTTCCTGAGAGGTTTATCACATCTCAGGTCCAAAATATTGGCTTATTTATGCTACGTTGTGTAATATGCTACAAAACATATAAAATGTAATCTGTTACACACTCTGTAATATATTACATATGTCAGTTATAGACACATATACTTTACTCTTTATACATGTGATCAGACATAAATGTAACTTGTTACATGTAACTAGTCACATAATCACTACTTGGAATTTAACTTACAAGCAATCAATGCTTGTAATGTTTTACCACTATATCTTCCATCTATGTAAATTGTTACTTGTAACTAGTCACATAATTAGTACTTGTAAGTTCATGCGCCATTGATTGCTTGTAAGTTATCAAGGTAATTAATAATTTTAAGTTTAAACATAATGATTTCTTTAGAAGTTCTTCTCTTTAATGTAACCAGACACTCTAACTCATAAATGTAACACGAACACAAATCAATATACAAATCATTCCAATTTACAAAATAATATCAAACAAGTATTGGCAGTTCAATATATATATTGTAAAATGAATAATAATGAGTGCATAACTGAGTGCATAAAACACTAAACACTTACAACACTGGTTGTACTATCACGTTTCCTCGCCTTCCTACCCTTCGAGATGGTAGAACATTTTTTCAAAATATCCTTTGATTGGACCTTTGTAGTACTTGAACCTTTTGAAGGCGAAGAACGAGTGGAAATCATAGTACATTGAAGCAAAACAAGTATCTATTAAGGGCCAAAAAAAAAACCAAAAAAGAAAATATCAATCCCAAATTGTTACCACCATACATGTATAAAAGCACACAGCTTCCCTATTTAAAGGTTGGAAGTGTTACCACCATGTATGTGTAAAAGCACATAGATATCCTGTTCACTCGACGTGCACTAACTAATAGGCTAACGAAACATGAACAAAATAATGAGAATAGAGAAAACATAAAAAGCTATTATCAAGATTTTATAAAAAAAGTTAGAATGTAAATAAACCATATTTAGCAGAGTAAAAATCATAAAATTAGAATGTATCCCATTATTATTTCAAAAAATTAGAAATAAGAAATATCATCATCATCATCATCATCATCATCATCATCATCATTATGAGAAAATGGATGCAGTTAGACAATATTTGCAAATCTGCCACTGGTATGGCATATTTACCTAGTTAGTTAATATACATCTTGATTAATCCGGAATTTTCAATTTTGTAGCAAAAATAGATTAAAAAAAAGCCTATATCCTGTTCACTCGACGTGTACCAACTAATTAACTAACAAAACGTTCGTTAAAATACGTTGTTAAATACGCAATTGTATGGGTCGAACAAGTAATATAGTGGACAATGAGTCCAGGTTATCGTTCTCACGAGGAAAGATTCAAGTATTGAATATTCAACTCAAGCTCTAGTTAAAACAATCGCAATTTTGAAGTTTGTTTTGAAAGCAAATAAATAAGTAAAAGTAAAAATAAGCAAGTAATTAAGAATAACAAGGTGATTATGAAAGTTTCTTCAAGAATTTTTTGAAATTAGGACTAACAACTTCACCACCATTGATTCCCCTAGTTACCCTCTCATTGACTCAACAAAAGCCAATCCTAGTTAACAATCGAGTTTCACGTAATTAATTAACTATCACTCAAAGCTAGTTAATCCTATTCAATTAGGCCCCCTCACCTATCTCTAAGTGAGCGCGTTAATAACCTTCTTAAGTGTATTAATAACAGGGAACTCATGCAAATATCCCCGAAGTTTAATTCGCGTGACCGCACTAACCACAAGTAAATCTCTTTGTCTTCTCTAAATTAATGTCCTTTATCACTTAATCTAATTCATGTATTCCTCTCTCGAGTTCAACACAAACCAATAAATGTTCATAAATTCGAGCGCCAAATAAGTGAAATCCATAGAAAACAACGATAAATAATTAACTAGAAACCAATCTTAGGCATTGAATCAACAAACAAACAACTAGGGTTCACAATGGTGCTACATCGTTCGTCCCAAGAAAAAAAGTTTAACTACTCATAGAATTAATAAAATTAAGCACAAGAGAATAAGAAGCCATCACTGGGTTTTGATGAATAAAGCAGGAGAGAAAAATTATTGCACCAATATTCTTCAACCCAAAACTTCTAGCCAGAAACCGAACTAAACTTCAACAATAATCTGAAAGAAACTAAGTAATATAATGTGACGACGCTCTTCCGATCTCGGTATGTCTGGGGTGTATGGGCTAGACCCGTTTTTATAATGTCTAAAAACCCCTGAGAAAGAAGAAAAATCGTGTAAGAGTTTTATCGTGCAAAGAAGACTAAATAAATAAGGAAAAAAATTCAAAACTTCTCGCGCTGAAGAGTCCATGCAGCCACATAGTACAACCATGCGGCCGCATGGCTGTCGCTGCTGGGCTACTGCCTGGTTCTGCCCGTGTGGTACGGGCACACGGGTAAGATAGTGCACCCCCACCATCTTCTTGCCGTGATTGCCTCTTCTCGGTCACTCGGGTACGGCTGCATGGAAGGTAATAATTTTTTTTTTCATTTTTCTTTTTCTTTCCTTTTGGCCCTTCCTTTTTTACTTCTTGACATCTTGGCCCCAAGCTCCCAAAATTCTTGCGAACCACGTCCAAACTTCATTTTTTTTTTGTTTTTACTTAATCTTACAAAAAATAAACAAATCAATCATAATTAATCATTCTAATCTAATAAAACACATAATAAACTACTAATATTGAGGAATTAAATAACATAATTAAACACCTATCATGAAACATAAACAAAATAATTAGAATAGAGAAGACATAAAAAGCTATTATCAAGATTTTAGAAAATAAAATTAGAATGTAAATGAACCATATTGAGCAGAGTAAAAATCATTAACTTAGAATGTAACCCATTATTATTTCAGAAAATTAAAACTTGGAAATATCATCATCATTATCATGAGAAAATGGATGCAGTTAGACAATATTTGCAAATCTTCCCGCTGGTATGGCATATTTACCTAGTTTGTTAATATGCATCTTGATTAATCCGAAATGTCTAATTTCGTAGCAAAAAAAAAAAAAAGCCTATACGATGTCAGCCGTCGGAATATAGAAAAAACGGAGAAATACATACCTTTCTATTCTCGCAAATTACTGATGCCAAAGAACTCCAACAGAGAAATGGACTATCTCTACGGTAACATCCATAAACTAACCGAAGTACAAATTACACAAGCTCTACCGTTGCAATTCGACCCGACCCTGCGAAGAAATGAAACCATCACCAAATGTTTCCCACCTTACCAATACAATGCTGTTACTAATACAGAGAGAAGAAGGAGAAACAGAAAAAAATACAGCCAATATTCCTTCTCTGCACTACGAGACCAAGATGATGACTATACCGTGAAGAAGCGTTGAAACTGATGAGACCTTCGAATTGGGGATTCTAATGCTAGAGAGAGAGATAGAGAGAGAGAGAGAGAGCAACTAATTAATAATAATAAAATCATAAAATAATTAATAAAAAGATATTTTTTAGATGAAAAATCCTTATACGTATTCTCACAAATAAAATAACCGAACAATTGTAATTTTCCTATTAAAAAATAAAATAAATACTTATCAAATTATAAGGGTCAAAGGGTGGGTTTGGGCTAATTTCCACTACAGACAATACAAAGGAAATGAGATTGAGTCTGCGCCAGGTTTTCAACTTTTACTCCCTCTAGCCCAATTCATTTTCCCTCTAGCCCAATAGTATATATTTTTTTAATTTTTTTTAAGGTTCGGCCCAATTTTGGGATGTGCCATGGACCTAGGGAAGCACCTCATTGGCTCAACTCCTGACACAACCTAATCACACAAGAAACCTACCTCGGAATTTTTCTAGGGTTTTTATTTGATAAATACCTCTTTTATTAATATAGTTTTGAAAAATACCTTTCTATTGAAACTAATTATAAAAATATCCTTTCTTATTGAAAAATTACCCCTAAACCAATTTTTATAAAATTTAATTATTATTATTATTATTATTATTATTATTATAAACCACCACCAAGTCACCGCCACAAGGACCACCTTGTCATCACTGTTTAATATGTTAAAACATAAAAAAAAAATATAGTGACAAAAACTAAAAGAACCAGGAAAACAGCATAATAAAAAACTAAAAAAAAAACCGAACACTCACCAAAAAAATCTTAAAAAAAAGGGAATAGTTACACTCCAAAATATAGGTGTTACCACTAAAAGTCATAGTAACAACCATTGAAAAATAATGTTACCACGATAACAATCACCAAAATACATGGCCACTTAAGTGGTGGTCACAAAAACACTGTCGTCCTAATCCATAGTAACAATCCCACCAAAGAATAATACAAATCAGAAAAAATCATCGGAAATTTTTTTTTAAAAAAATAGTAACAAAAATCAAAAGACACGGTAACAAATAGCAAAATAACTAGGAAAACAAAAAATCATATATTGACAAAATGCATGTCACGCCCCCAATCTTAATAATAGCGGAAACATTTAAATATATTTTTCACTTCAAAATCGAGGGCGAAACCTTACAATTACAATTCAAACACTATTATCTTTAATATCATTTTACAAATATTGCGGCCACCCACAATGAAACCTCGGCCACGCACCGAAGTCTCGATTACATACATGTGCTCTTCCGATCTCTCTACCTTTGGGACGATCCGGCCATATAGCTTTAATTTAATACCTACAGGATTGTAGAAAATTAGGAGTGAGTACAAAGTACACAATGAATAACCAAATATCTTGATTCACCTTTCAGGTAAGAAAACGCATTTTCAAAGAAATCACAGGGTTCACAAAGCCTTTAGATGCACAAAGTCATTGAATGCATAAAGCCTTTCGATGGACAAATGGGCTCTATCACTAGCTAAACTACTAAACGTGGTGCGTGCAAAAGTCATATCAATTCAATCATGACCATGTACAATTAAGTGGATCCACATTCGAATACCGGTTGACCCCTACTGGAATTCCAAATATATCAATTCAAATCAAACACCACGCTAGTCTTCCTTATCCTGGAATCATTGGCTAGGTCATAGTGCAGGAACAATTCAAAGCAATTCAATACAAAATGAGTGGAGCATTAACTAGCGATACAAATGCAATAAAGCAATCTTTCTTTTCGTAACAATGCATCAAAAATCCATGCATATCTTGTGAAAGCGTTATGATCAAAGGGAATCAAGGTACTCGTTATTCACCTTAAATATTCCTCGAATAACCCCAGGTGGAAAAGTGCCCTTAAAGCCTTGTTATTCCTTAGAGCTATTTTTCAAGCTATAATCCTTCTATATATTGTAAGGAGTCTTTTTCAAGTCAGAAACTAAGCTTTTGATAGCTTATTGGGGTTGATTTCCTTCCCACAGGAACTATGGACGAATTTTGGGAATAAAGGGAGGTTGGTTGGGTATTTGAGAGTTTGAGGACCCAATTGCCTTATTTATAATAGTTGAGATTCAATTGTTTTTAATAAAATTTGAGTTCCGCCAATCACATCTCGACACGTGGTGTGGCTGGAGCAGTACAAATGTTAGTGTGATTTATTTATTGTTCAAGACATCCTTGTATTTTATGTTGTCTTTCAATTAGGTCATCGTACTTTGATTCATGTCGATCAAGGACCGAAATCTTTCTTTAGCGTCAAGTGAGCAACGATTCTTTTAAATCTTTTTAATACAATTCAAGTAGTTGATCTATTGCATTCAAAAATGACAACCACATAACATAATTGAGGGTTAAATTTTTGCGGGATGTTACAATCCAAATATTGATAACATGATAAAAAAGTCATGGTAACATTAAAAAAAAAAAAACGTAACAAAAAATATGGCAACAAAAGAAGGGTAACAAACTCCCCCCTCCACCCCCAACAAAAAAAGGACCAAAATCACAAGAAAACCGTGAGTGTTAACACACATATTTTCATATATGAAATTTACCATGATTAAATATTGATCTAAAAAATAAAGAAAACCCATGGAAAAATGAAAAAGAAAAAAGAAAGGCATCAGAAGCTCGGATTTGCCTCCATTGAAAGAGGTATCGACAATGGATATTGCTTACATTTCGAGATTGCCTACATTTCCATTGAAATCGTCGACCACATTAAAGTCGTTTCCAAATTCTTCCCTGTTGGTAGCCTTCAGTGAGGAATTATCCAAGTATTATTGTCAATTACTTTATCTACTAGAGATTTTTATTTGTTTTTTTCTACTACGCTCGAGTAGTGGAGAAACAAAGAGGAAATGACCCACTGATTGGACTAGACCTGACAAAAGAGATTTGGATCCTTACCCCATGAGAGGCACCAACAAATTAATTAGTAGCCATGATTGCGGAGGACGAAGGTGGCGGGCAAAAATTGGGTGGCAATTGAGTGTGCCGTGGATGGAGCTGGGAGTGGTAGCGGAATAAGTGGTGGCTTCTAGGGTTTGAATATATTCTAGGGTTTGAAAGAATGATGAATATATATTTATATATAATGGGTTTATTAAATAAATAGATATTAAAAATAAGAAATGGTATAATTATTTTTGTTGTAAATAAATCAATAATCATTAAAGTTATTTTTACCATTAAAAAGGGCAGATTTCTAAATAGTTTCAAATTAGAAGTATAAATGAGATCCTTATTAAAAAAAGAGTATGTTCTCTAATTACCTCATTTTTCCATTCAATAAGCCTGTTATTTGTTGACATGTATGCCAAGAACAAATATAGCAGGAAATGCAAAGTCAAGCAACTGCCAACTTTATAGAATTGAACATAATAGAACCATAAAATTGTACATATGTCCTGTTGCTAAACAATAACCAGTCCGACCAGAAATTCAGTATACAAATTACACCACATTGTACAAAGACAAAAGGAAAACTACTAAAGGGGTCCATAACTAAGCCAAACTACAATTAAAAATGTCGACTGCCCCTCTAGCTCCAAAAATAACTGTCATCCTCAAAAACATCGAAAGCAGGAGCATGAGTTCAAAAGAAACATAAAATTAGGCTCAAACATGGTTTAATTAAAATAATGTATTTTAATTTCTATAAAAATTTTGACAGAGTCTTTCCTATATATTGGACTGAACCAACATGTAACAAAGCTAGTGCAATAGTCCAGAAAAACAGAAAACCAACATTCATTTCACTATAAATCACCTAAAAAATAGCAACATGAGAGCCTATTAAGTGCATAAGCAACATAACATATCCAATACATCAAAAGTTCAAAACCAATAGTATATTACTTTTACTTTCCAAAAAACAGAAAATAATAATTACCATAACATATTATTATCACCAAAACATATCCTAAACAATAGCAATATGAGAGCCTATTAAGAGTATAAGCACCATAATATATCAAATACATAAAAGCCAATAGTATATTACCATTGAAAATAATAATCAAATACATGTAAAGGTAAATGCATGGCATGTAACATCACCTACTCTAAAAATTCATCGCTAGTGAGCACTTCCTCGTCATAGATCGTGCCGCTGGAAATGTAAATAGGGCTGGCCTTACTTGGCAGGCTTCTCGGGCGGGCGGTATGCATCATTGACCAAGATATAAATGTTGAAGAACGACATAAACTGCATTAAAAAATATTTAACGACATAAAAATACATAAAAAATGAAATAGAGAAATAGACACATAAGTAGTGCTTCCCTCGCCTCAATGGTGACACTTGTGACGGCTGACAAGTCCTAGCATCGTGGCCTGGTTTCTTACATAGACTACAACGCCTGGTCCAATGTGACATCGCGTTTTCCTTGGAAGACTTCAGACGCTTGCTAGACCCTCTGATTTGCTTTGGCACTGGATCCCTAACAACTTGTGCGCCTCCCAACCCGTGCCACATCACAACCCCCGTCATCATTTCATTTATAATTTGCTTAGCGCTATGTAACTAGCTTGATAGGTACTACATGCCTCAGTTAAGGATGCATAGTTGATGATGTCCATTGCCAATTACTTTTGCGCCGCTTTTCTAGACTGAAAAGACTATCTGCTAAAGCTGTAGGATGTTGGCTCATACAGTGGGTAACTTTTTGCACTCTTTGTCCAAATGGGAAAACATATACTGCTCAAACTTAACTATTACCTATTGAACTCTCATCCAACAAAGCATATGGCAGCACAGAACCCTTTAAACTCAAACATTCGGCAAAAAAGAACAAGGACAAATTTGCATCAAAATTGAAAGTTTGGGGGGAATCACCTATGTTTTATTCTCATTTTGGCCCTTGCTTAACATGCCGTTTTATTGAAAAATTTTACTTGAAGGGACAAAAAGTGTGAATTTGTGAAAGATTGTTGATAAATCAGAGGAAAAAAAGAATGTGGACAAAATTGTGTTGAAGAAGAAAGATTATGGACAAAATAAAAGAAAAATAACGAATATGGACTTGCGACAAAGTTGAAAGTTTAAAGACGAAAAAAGAAAATTATCCCCATTTGTATTATAAGTATTTTGGACTGGCAAAGTTGCTAAAGGGGAATGATACTCACTCTATCATCGTAGTGTCCATTATCACGTTAGGTGCAGAAGTGAAATTGAAGCAAATTCACACTAATCCCCCTACCCAACAAACGCATTAAGAGGGAGAACCCTGTCAAGAAATCATCGAGATCGAAATTCAGCTGCTGCATTGTCTGAAGATGGACTCAATTAGTTGGCCTTCTGAAACAGAGGTAATTCTTGATTACCTGCAGTTTATACTTTGAAGTTTTCTATATCACTGTCATTGATTCTTGGACGGGTTGTCTCAATTTACAGATACATATTTACCAATATAGTGTAAATGTGTAATAATAATATTCTAGAATGAGGAGGTTTAGATTTCTTGGGTCTCCAGTGACGGTCAGGAAATAATGTGGACATGAGCTAGGAAATACATGCCATTCCATTCAACAAGTTGAAATCCGATGAATAAAATCTTGTTTTTGCGTTACAGAGTCACTGTTAACTATATCTTCAATTGAAAAGATAATATACTAGGATCCACTAAATTTTGGTTAGAACTGATGATGTGCTCCTTAAAAATTGTGGTAGAGGTTTAAATTTGGAAGTTTGCTTTATTTCTTGAGAAAGGACTATGTAAGAAGTGATTTTTTATTTTTATTTATTTATTTATTTATTTATTCTGAGAGTGTGTGGTTAAAAGTAAAGAAAAAAAATTTAGGAGACTGCATTTAAAATTCTTTTAACTGGGGAATGTACAATTGAAATGAATTTGCTCTTCCGATCTCTTCGTGAAAATGAAAATAGTAAGGGCTTAATGTCTTCTTTATCCGATGTTTCAGAGCCATTTTGTCTTTTATTTGTAAAATATAACTCTGCTTTTCTGAATTATTGTATAGGTTCTATCTGATATCTCTGTGATATCTATGCTTGATGACCTGGAAAAGATAACTTTTTGGTGTTACAACCTATAGTTTGATTTTTTTAAAAAACTTGCTGACATGCTTGTTAAATCGGTTATGTTTTTCTGGTACAGTTGGATGTAATTAGGAAAAGGGTTGCTGGAATGTCCACCAGAGATGCTATGGAAGTCAGAGTAGTAGTATCCCCATACAGAATTTGTCCATTAGGAGCTCATATTGATCATCAGGTGTATTTTGTTATCTTCTACGCTTAGTCCCATTATTTTATATTTGCAAACTTAGCTAGCATATAGCCTGGCATGCTTGTAACAAAATATAAGCTTGTACATATCTTACTTGACATTTTAAGGAAAAAACCAATATAACTTGACAGAATCTCCTCTTAGTCGAAACTCGCTCACTAGGAAAGATTCCTTTTTCTTCGTAACTATATATATCCAAGAATGATGATTCTTGCTCTCTCAATTTGCTTTGATATGACTTTTTGTATATTTTTGTGTGTTTGATATGTGTATATATTTCCATTCAGTAATGTGTATACACACACACACATATGTTTCCTCTTGGCCAATCTGTTTCCAAAAAACTCTATTTTGAATTTCTCCACCAGGTTTCCCCTTGCATGTTTTATTCGAGTTTTACTGAGAATAGTGTATGGGATGAATAGCTAAACTTTGGCCAGTGAAATTTTGTGCTTATCCATCTGAGTTCAACCAGACTTTCATCCAAGTTCAATTTTTTCCTGGTCAAGTGAAGAATTAAGGGGAAAAATGGTTTGTCTTATGTTACAGGGTGGAACTGTTTTGGCCATGACAATTAATAAGGGTATTTTACTTGGATTCGTTCCTTCTCACGATTCTCAGGTACCATTCTTTTCAGAAAGCTGATGAACAAAACAAAAATATATATAAAAAACATGATTTGGTACAAATTTATGATCTTACATTTGGAGAATCAAATGGGTTCTAGCTAAAATCTGAGAAATTTTCTCTAAAATGGATATCAAGTTCGCAAACATGTCTGTTTGGATTAGAAATGCTGAACTATAAAATGGAACTGAAAGTCTGCAAATCCCGCTTTGCAAGAATTTATTTTTATGTGGAGTGATAATGGAATTCTGCAGACTGCAGCCTTGAAGACTTCTACTTTTGTATTCCATATCTGCCCACTTTGAATCGCCTGAGATTATATTCCTAAGACTTGTAGGCAGGACTTCCTTTGGTCATTTGTAGGAGGAAGTATGTGACATGTAAGCCTAGAAATTTATATTGAACGCGCTGGTGGAAGCACATTATACAAGTACAGATAGCTGTTTCCCTGAACCTGCACCTTATTCTTTTCTGGGGGGTGGGTCGGGGAAATTAATGCATATTTTCAGGAGTTGTATTGCTCGAAGACTGAATATTTTTGTATCTATAGAAAAAGATTTCTAGAGATGTTCTATTATGTATAGTTGCTGATTTTCTCTTGTTAGAAAACCAATCCCAGATTCTTAGGAAATCCCTGATTCTTAGGGATTAGATTATATGATATTTTGTGTATAAGTAGCAATCTGTACAGCTCTTCAAACATACCCAGAAAACACTATTCTTCTACGTGGTATCAGAGCATATTCCCTTTGGAACCCTTTGTAAGATCATATTTACAGCCTTCATTGCTGGCATAGCCGTGAATACTCATCAGTCTTTTCATAGTTGATTTGTCGGCCTTCATAGACAAGCCCTCCAATCTGTATTTTTTTTTTTTGAGAACGTCGGGAGTTTCTGCAAAATTTTCAAATCCCTCTGGAATTGTTACTAATTCATTGCTGAATCAGTTCACTGGAAACTTTAGAATGTTGATCTCTCATATCGAGGTAATGGACCCAAAAAGGAAGAAATTTTGGTGCACATACTGTAAGAAACTATGTCACACAAGAGGAGATTGTTTTAAATTGCATGGAAAATCACAAATCTTAGCCGAAATGGAGGATTTGGACAAGGATGGCAACCAAGCCAAGCACATTTGACAAATATTGAAGGATTTTCTCAAAGTACATTTGACGGAGCCTCTAATATGTGTTCATTGGCTCAACTAAGTAAGTGCTTGGTCTCTTATTCTCTTAGCCTCGAGTCCTCATTCTTCTAGCTTTGGGGTTATAAACTCTGGAGCTACTAATCATTATGATAAACAGTTCTACTCAATCTAAGACTTGTAGCCCATCCCCTGGTCATAAAAAAATTATAGTTGCAGATGACTCACCTATCACTGTTGCTAGTCAAGGAAAAATAAATCTAGCACCATCTCTTCCTTTGAAAAATGTGTTGCATGTTCCTAAATTGGCTACTAACCTTACATCCATTCACTAAATCACAAAGGATTTAAACTGCAAAATTACTTTCCTTTCTACACATTGTGTTTTTCAAGATCATATTACAGGAAGGACAATTCCATTTGCTAAGGAAAGAAATGGCCTCTGTTACCTTGAGGAAATGAATGGCAGCATGGGCAAATATAATGAGTTATCACTCACTTGCTCATTTCAAAACCTTTCTTGCAATAAAAATGAGATTTGGCTTCATTAGTTTCGCCTTGGGCATCCACATTTTAGTTTGCTTAAGAATATGTTTCCTTTACTTTTTAGAAATATTGATGTTAGCAGTTTCCATAGTGCTACTTGTGCACTTGCTAAACACCATTGTGTTTCATTTCCCTCAAGCAATACAAGGTCATCTAAAACTTTTTCTTTGGTACACACTGATATTTGGGGTCCATTAAGAAAAACCTAATATTTCAGGGGCTAGATGGTCTGTGTCTTTTGTTGATGACTGCACTAGAGTAACATGGCTGTTCCTCATAAAAGAAAAATCTAAAGTCACCAACATCACTCCAGTTTCTCATAAAATGATAAAAGCACAATTTGGAGTATCCATTCAGAAAGTCCGGGTTGACAATGCAAGAGACTATTTTAATAAAGAGTAGTGCTATTTATCCCCACTGGTGATGATCACCATGTTTAGGTGACATTAAATTACAAGTCCACTTAAATGCATCACATGACCTTACATTTTATTTGACTTATCATTTAATGCCACTGTATTGACACGTAGGATGGTAATCAGCACCGGTGGTGATGAATAGCATTATTCTTTAATAAAAATCTCATTTTTTTTGTCCAAAAAAAAAAGGAATTATCCATGAATCTTCTTTTGTTGATACACCCCAACAAAATGGGTCTGCCGAATGGAAAAATAGACATCTACTCAATGTTACCGAGCACTATTGTTTCAAAATAATGTACCAAAATCCTTTCGGAGAGAGGCTGTTTTCACAACATACTTGGTAAACAGAGTTCCTAGTGTTAGGATATCGAAGCCCTCTAACTGTGTTGTCTGAATTTTTCCTAATTTCATTAGTAGCAAATTAACACCCAAAGTGTTCGGTTGTGTCTCTTTTATGCATGTTCATGCACACAGCAAGGGTAAGCTTGAAACAAGGGCTTTAAAATGTGTATTTGTAGGGTATTCCACCACCAAGAGAGGCTACAAATGTTATCACCCTTCCACTAGAAAAGTTTTCATTTCCATGGATGTTACATTTGTTGAAAAGGAGCCTTCTTTCAAGTTCACAATCATTCTGTTCGGGGGAAGAGACAATCTAGTAAATGTGAGGATTTTCTTCTTGACTTTAACAGTCTTCCAAGTCATTCTCTAACTCCTTTAAACAAACTCACTCACCTGAAACTGTCCCTAATACCCAACTTGATCTTAACATTGAAATTGGACCCTACTCTACTGCTGAAACTGAGCTAGAAAGGCAGCAACGTGATCGAAATTCTTCTGAAATTGAGCCTGAAATTGTACCTGATAATGAACCTGGGTTTACAACTAGACCTGAGCCTATATCTACTCCTGAAACTGAGTTGGAAAGACAGCAACCTAGTCAAAATCCATCTGCGCCACTTCAGGGTAAAAGAGTGCCTATTTCTGAACCTGTGCAAGTCCATGAGTCCAAAGGTACTGAACCTATCCCATATTCCTCCATGGATAACGAACCTGTTTTTTGTGATTTGGATTTCCTATTGCTGTTAGAAAAGGAAAAAGAACATGCACACCCAACACCCCATTTCTCATCTTGTATCCTATCAGAGGTTATCACCACAACATCTGACATTTCTTACTACCATCAATTCTATCGTTATTCCTCAAAGAGGCACTTAGAGATAAGAACTGGGTACATGATATGGAGGAGGAAATGAGTGCATTATAGTAAAACAAAACATGGGAAATTGTTAGTTTTCCAGAGGAAAGAAACCAGTTGGGTGTAAATGGGTGTTTACCTTGAAAAATAAAGTGATGGGACCTTAAAGAGATACAAAGCTATGCTTGTTGCAGAAGGCTATACTCATAATTATGGAATAGATTATCAAGAGAATTTTGCCCCTGTAGCAAAGATGAAACAGCCCATGTTTTGTTAACCTTAGCCACTAATTTTGATTGGCATTTGCAGCAATTTGATGTTAACAATGCTTTTTCGCACGGGGACTTAGATGAAGAGATTTACGTGGAACCTCCACTTGGCTTTGATAAAAATTTTAGTCATAATAAAGTATGCAAGTTGAAGAAAGCATTATATGGCTTGAAACAGTATCCTAGAGCATGGTTGGGGAGATTTACAAAAGTTATTCTAATGATGGGGTATAAACAAAGCCAGAGAGATCATACTTTGTTTATAAAACATTCAGCTACAGGAAGAGTCCCAACTTTACTTGTATATGTTGATGATATTATTGTCACAGGAAATGACTCTACAGAAAAAGAGAAACTCCAAAGATGTCTGGCTAAAGAATTTGAAATTAAAGAGTTTGGAAAATTGAAGTATTTCTTGGAGTTTCTCGGTAGATATATGTGCTGGATCTTAAGGAGACAGGACACATGGTTGCAAGGCAGTCAGTGCACTTATTGAACCAAATCATGGATTGGGTGAAGAAGGAAATGATAGTGCAGTAGACAGAGGAAGATATCAGAGGTTAGTTGGGAAACTCATCTATTTATCCCATACTAGACCTGATAGAGCCAATTCATGCACAATCCAAAGGAAAAACACCTGCAAGCAGTTGGGAAGGGTATCTTGGTCAGGAAAAATAGAGAGCTAAACCCAGAGGAAAAACACCTGCAAGCAGTTGGGAAGGGTATCTTGTTCAGGAAAAATGGAGAGCTAAACCCAGAAGCATATTCACATGCAGACTAGGCCGGGTCCATAGTAGATAGAAGGTCAACATCCAGGCATTGTACCTTCCTTGAGGGCAATCTAGTGACATGGAGGAGTAAAAAACAAACTGTGGTTGCGAGATCAAGTTCAGAAGCTGAATTTAGAGCTATGGCGCATGGAATTTGAGTTATTGTGGCTGAAAATTATTCTCGATGATCTTAAAATAAAGATGGAAGGCCCAATGAAGCTCTACTGTGATAATAAATCTGCCATAAATATTGCACACAATCCAGTACAATGTGACCGTACTAAACATATTGAACTGGACAGGCATTTCATAAAGGAAAAACTTGATAGTGGCTTAACCTGTACTTCCTACATAAATTCCACTGATCAGCTAGCAGATATTCTGACCAAGGGGTTACCTAATTTAAGCTTTCAGGGGATTATAAGCAAGCTGACTAGCTAAGAATGGAAAACATTTATTCACCAACTTGAAGGGACGTGTTCGAAATCTCAGGATCATTTTGTATCTATAGGAAAAGATTTCTAGAGACATTCTATTATATATAGTTGCTGACTCTCTTGATAGAAAACCAATCCAGAGATTCTTAGGAAATCCATGATTCCTAGGGGTTAGATTAGATGATGTTTTGTGTATAAGTAGCAAGGTGTACAGCTTTTCAAACATATACATAAAACATTCTTCTGCTACAGTATTATGTTGGTGCGAGAATCATACTTGAATTATCTTATGTTTCTTTCTTGTTGCATGGATCAACAGACCCTAATAATATTTGTATTCTAGGTTCTGATATGCTCGAAACAGTTCGGAGGAGAAGTTAGGTTCAGGTGAATGACTGACATTATTTCTAATTTTACACTTCTTATTAGAATTCTTCAGTGCATGATCTTGTCATTATTCAAGTGGTGGTTTGGTTTGTAGAACATCAGTAGTTTCTTGCATATTTCTAGCACGCATATCCAAATATATATACAACCACTGGTGCTGGCAAGATTTGAAATGGGATACCTTCTGTGATCTAACTTAATTTTGATCATAATAACAAATATATGATTCATATCTTATTTTAAAGACAATTCCTCCAGAATTTCATACTAACTCAATTGACTTGGATATAACTGATATGTAATCATGTTACTTTACTGCTATTGCTATCTGTATATTATATGCCAGTCATTTTACTTTACTTTACTCTCTCTCTCTCTCTCGCTCTCACCCTTTCTTATTCTTTTAATCTTTAGCTTCCAGTACAACATAATTTGCATGCTGAAACTAATATGGCAGTAACTATTCGTATCTAAATCATTTCCATCTCAGAGATGACATCTTTTTGACTTTGGTTAGTGTAAAAAGATATCTTATGTAGAATACAGGGAGAACTTTAAACCTAATGTTAGTCGATTCCTCTAATAAACCACAAGTATGATGAACTAGGTACGGGAGATACTGCCACTAAAATTGAAAGACTGGAATAGCTTGCTAGTTGAAGTAACATGAATATGTTAAAATGGTAATTTCTCTTGCAAATTTCTTGTACTTGAAATCTACCAAGCATTAGGAATTTAGGATATGCATCTATCATTCGAGGAGAATGTGCGGGAGGTTTACGTCCAACTTATTTTATGTTCCAACAGCTTTATCCTTCTAACTAAAATGAAATGAATTGTATCCTTTGGTTTCACAGAGTAGATGAACTCCAGTCACCTTGGAAAAAGAATGATCCTTCTTATACACGCGAAGAATGTAGCTGGGGAAATTACGCAAGAGGAGCACTTTATGCCTTACAGAATAGGAAATACGACCTAAAAAAGGTAAACAACCCCAGATCTCTCATTGAGGAGTAGATGACATCTTGAATACTAATAAGCACTTCATTCAAGAAGACAAAATGTTGATTTTGGAACTAAAACACGTCGGAGTTATCTATATTCTGATAAAATAGATAGTTGATTGATGTAAGAGTTCAAAATGAGAAAGCTAAGAACAAATGTATGAGGATCAAGTTCAAGTTTGGCACTATAATGGGCACTTAGCCAGTTTACTTTTTGGGCATATTGCTTTATTGTGGTAAAGTTGAGGATATGGAGGGTTAGACATTTAATACATGGTAATTGTCGAGTGCAGAGATCGGAAGAGCAAGAGATTGCTGAAAAAATTTTATAACAAACTTTTGAACCTTGTTGCCTTATGGGGGAATTTTGATGAACCTTTAACTTATGCAATATTATGTGCTTTCTAAATATAAAGCTGCCTCAGGTAACAAAGAGACCAACATTTTCCATTTGCAATGGGTGTAATTGATTTTTTTGTGCCAATGCTATTTTGTTATAGAACAAATGTCTTGCGTTAATGTTCTACGTTCTTTTGTGGTGTGCAATTTTGCATAAATTGTGATAGCATGTTCATGTAACTTTCAATCACATGATGATGAGTCATGCAAGTTTTATTTTATATTAGACTAACGCACTCATGGGGTTTCAGGGTTTTACTGGCTTTATCTGTGGTACTGATGACCTAGACAGTTCAGGCCTGAGTTCTTCTGCAGCTGTAAGTTCATGTTCTTTGCTGATCTTTTATCACTTTCCTAACGTCTTCCTTTATATGCTTTATTCAGTGGCCTGCCTATATACTCATATTCTGGCCTAAGAATGAGGCCAATCCCCAGTAAGTCCTATTTGATTTAGAAGGTCCCTTAAATGACATGACTAGGTTTAGCCTTTTAGGACATGATCTCTGCTCTACTTGGGTAATGATTGATAAGAAAACTGATACCCCTAGATCAGGTGGTCTCTCACCCAGGTCTTTTAACCTATCAACCATGAGATCACCATAGAGAAAATTCCCTCTCAACCATGAAAAAAGTAAAACGTACTATAATTCTTCAAATTAAATGAGTGCTATCCTTGTCCTGGGCTGCATTTCAATAGTGGTCCACTCGGTAAGTGTACAGGCATACTAGTGGATGGGCACAACAAAACCATTTTGTTGAGGCTGGTGCTTGGGGGAGTCCTGGAACACTACCTGTGTCATTGGGCCGCAAAGCACGCCAACCAGTTAGCCAAGAATATGATTGACTATTGAAATTAGGCTTCGAGCTTGTTCTTTATGGCTAAAGTTTTTAGCTTTTTTGTTGGAGGGAATTTATTTTTTGATATGTGTGGTTCAAAAATAGAGAGAGATGGTAGGGAAATGTGAAAAATAATTACTTATAGAAAATATATGGTGGGTGTAGATTTGAATGATTGACTTTTTTCTTAGAGAAAAAAGAAGCTGCAGAGAACGAGGCCTTGATATTACACCCATATGTACCTTCTGCTTCCTTTTCTAAAATGAAACATTACCGGTTTAAGATAGCTCATGCCTCCAACTCAAAATATATTTCTTTTCTCTAGGTCAATTGCACAGTATGAGAATAGTTCATTAGAAAGTTTTGCTAGTGAACACCCTAGAACTTTTTCTTCTTGTAGCTTGCTAACTATACAACTTTATCGATTGTCTCCCTCTTTCTAAGTTCTTGTTATTAAGATCAAAGTAAGATATCTCTTTGAGTTGATTTAAAAGGTGTGATTCCTCACCTTAAATACAGAGCGTGCATTTCTTTTTACGTCTTTCATGTTCAATGTTGTTCAGTACTTGACATAGGAGATCTGGTTTAAATTAATATTATGTTGTTTATTTTATTCTGAATAGGATTTATTGTAGTGTTCAGCTAGCATTTTTTGTTTAAATAGGGAGTTAGGATTTATAAGTAATTCTGCCATTTCTGAATACCATATAATACATTAAAGGTTTCTTAAAGTATGCACCAATTATTAATTCATCTGAGAATTCACATTTGTAATTCCATTTTTATTCTTGCTTATACTTTTGCCTACTCCAGTTGTTATGATTTATAATAAAGACCATAGGGTTGAACTACTTGCAGCTGATGATGGATTGAGGAGGACCTGTTAAAACTTAAAAGTTGTGGTGCCACAAAACCCGCATGAAGTAGCGAGATCTAGCAAGATTATTTCTTTGTCAATAGACATAAGGATTGGATCTTATCCATGAAACCTGCATGTTAAGGTGCAAATGAAGAGATACTTTAATCAATCTCTGAAGTCGATAGTTGAAAATAATGAGATTGACGAAATTGGGTACAAATGATTGATGGAAAAACTAATAAATTTTTCTCACTTGATTGGATATTGCATTTGCAATAAGTTCTCCGAGATAATTTATGTACACTCTTGCGAAGTACATATGAAGACTGTTTTGAATATTATATGATATTCAAAAGTACTCCTTGAAGGGTTTACTCTTCTTACAATAATAATCTCTAAGTAGATTCATGTATAGATGTGAATTTGGATGGTAGATGATAGATCTATATCGGGATACAACACGTTTACTGGAAGGAAAAATAACTTGGTAGAGCAAGGGAAAAAAAAAAAAAAACTAATAGTAATATGAAGTGATGATGTTGAATTTAGAGTAATAGTGCAAGGAAGATGTGAGTTAATGTGGTTAAGAACCATTTTTAAGTAGTTACGAGTTGCTCAGATGGATATAGTGAAACTACACTATGACAATCAAGTAATTAAATTGTTCACATTTAAGTGCATGTTAGTCTCCACATCTTTGAGTTGAGTTGAATGGTGAAGATTTGTCTAGTACACGTGGATCCCATGAGGTATGTGGATGTGATTTATTGACCAAATTCAATTTGGAGTGTAAAAAAAGTGGAGGCCAACGGGGGCCAAACAGGTTGAAATTGAGAGACATTTTATAAAGGAAAATAGAGAGTGGTTAAGTTTGCATCTTATTTATGATTAGTGCACAAAAATTTGCAGATCTCTTGGCCAAAGGACCACCAAGACAACTTATTTTTTGATTGTAGTATTTGCTTGTACACAGTTGACTAATTTATTTTTCCTACAATTAGTAGTTGCTTGTTATTAGCTTTTCGATAATTAGCAATGAGCTAGGGCATAAAAATTCAGCTATATCACGAGTTTTTCTACTCTCGAGTTAACATGAGATCCATATGTAAGTCCTGTATTTTTCCAAGTATGAATGAAAATACCATTTCCGACACCAACTAACCACAGATTATTTGAGAGACATTTTATAAGGGAAAATAGAGAGTGGTTAAGTTTGCATCTTATTTATCATTAGTGCACAACAATTAGCAGATTTCTTGGCCAAAGGACCACCAAGACGACTTATTCTTTGATTTTTGTATTTGCTGGTACACGGTTGACTAATTTATTTTCCAACAATTACTAGTTGCTTGCTATTAGCATTTTGTTAATTAGCAATTAGCTAGGACATAAGCATTCAGCTATATCACAGGAGTTTTTCTACCCTCGAGTTAACATGAGATCCATATGTAAGTCCTGTATTTTTCCAAATATGAATGAAAATACCATTTCTGACACCAACCAACCACTTGTTCTGGGTTATCTCTATAATCATGGGCTAGAGGCATATATTGTTGGTGGCTACATCACATGCACTGCACCGCAGCCAGGTAGTGCAAACCAGTTTAGTCAGAGGTCTAGTAGTGCAGAGAATATTGACAATGGGTTTGTTGAGGACGGAAGAGGTCCCGGTTGCTGAGGATTAACCACTAGTAATGGAGATAGCTGTACAATAGCTGTGATAAGAAATGTATATTCGGATAGTTGTATAAACACTAAAATATGAAATGTATATTCGGATAGTTGTATAAACACTAAAATATAGTCCTACTAGAATCTGTTTGCTTCCTTTATTCTTGATTGCAAGGTTGATTTAAGTAAAGATTATGAAAGTCCACCTACAAATGAGATATAATGCGACAATAGGATGAACAACTCTTAGAGTTAGATGATGAATTTTACCACAGTGCTCCAATTTCTTATTTCTTGAGTTCCTCGTGGCGTCTTTGAGGTTAGACAATTATATGTGAAGGGATTTTAAATCGCTAGCGAACACGAAAACTTTTATTTCAAAAAAATTTCGAGGCTGGATCCTTTTGATATTAGGTTTGATGAAAATGCTCCAATTGTAGCATTGCTACAAGGTAGAATTGATCAATCAATTGTTCTAATCTGATAATCATGCATGCGCTGATTGAGTTGTAGTTTTTATTAGTACAATGGCTTTATAAGGGGTATTATTTTAAAAAGGATGTGATATTTTCATTTGGCTGCTAAATTTGCATGCATTTGGTTGAATAGTGTAAAGCTAAAATAATGGTCATAATGATCATAACATAGCTCAAGAAACAAAGTTGAATAGTTGTTGCAAAGATTTATAATTTCTTATCTTCCTGCTTAGATTATTGCGGTCACAGTTATTGTAACTGCAATTGATAGATAACGAAAAGTGGGGGGCATCCATGGAAAATAAAAAATTAGAGAGATTTTTTATAATGATCGTTCATTTGGAGATAATCGACAAAAATGCATGAGAATAGTCTCCAACCCAAGGAGACTGATTTAGGAGGACAGGATACATTACTTGAAATTCTATTTTCTATTAACTAGTGTTTAGTTTTTATGTCGAGAGAGAGAGAGAGTGAGTGAGTGTGAGAGTGTGTGTGTGTGTGTACAAGTATGCAATTTACTTGGAAAGAGAATATTTTCTTGTCAATTATATTATCAGTAGTTGATTCCATAGAAAATGAATTTCGTAATGTGTTTGAGAAGAACGAATTAGCTTTAAAAAAAAAAAGGGAAAAAAATACTACCACAGGAAATGTTTTCCTTGCTTTCGAGGAAGATATGGTCATGTGACCAAAATGTGGAAAACATTTTCCATGTAAAAAAATTTCAACCAAACAACACAGAAGTACGAATTTTGGTGGAGAAAGACCATTTTCCACTGAAAATATTGACAGTCAAACATACCTTTATTTTGGTGGAGAAAGACCATTTTCCACTGAAATTATTGTGAGTCAAACATACCTTTATTTGGAATGCTAAGTTTTACCCTTGCATGATGGAGCCTAAAAACTAATGTTTTAATCTCAGTCAAAGTCAACTCTCATTATCATCCACGCATTCACTCAATAAAATATTCTTTCCCTACTTCTAATCACAAAACAAAATGGAAAGAAAAAATTATGCCTTCAAAAACCACTTCTTGAATTCACCAAATTAAAGGGCTCACTGCTGCAAGAACTTTTCTTAAAAATAGATGGTTAGTTAGAGATTCATTTATTCAAATGTCTTGTTAGTGTTTTTGTTTAAATAGAGAGTTAGGGCTTTGTTGTATTCTGATTGCTTTTGATTATCAAATTTAAACATTAACTCGCACCAGAATTTTCTTTAAAACCCATGTCTGTGTGCTTTCTGACTGTCTTAATTATGACGTCTAGGTTGTACTATTTTGAACTCAAGTTGTTCCATTTCTATTGTGAAATTATTAGTTGAATTCAGGTAATCAGTGCATTACATTGACTGAAACAAGATCTACATCATTTAAATTCTGACAGATGTTATAAGTCCACAGCTATTTAGTAACTTAAGTGGTTTATCTATTCATTTGATTAAAGGTTCTGCAATTTGTTATTTGTCATGTCTTGACAGGTAGGCATAGCATACCTCTTGGCATTTGAAAGGACTAATAACCTTACAGTAACACCATCAGAAAATATCGAGTATGATAGGTATGTATGATATCATAATCTACTTAACTGTCCTCTATCCATTTCTCTTATGCATAGCATGTCAAGCTATGTATTCAGAACATTTAAAGCTTAAAGACGTGGATACAAATTGGAGCTCATTAATATTTTTTCTTCAAAATCTTTGTTTGCTTTCTTATCATGTTGGAACCACCTACAATTGAAACTGTTGCAGAGGGAAATTTATCCAAGCCTCGGTTAGCATTCTATATCACTTTCAAATAGAAGGGTAAATTGCAACAGAGATTCATGTGCACTTTTGTCCCCAACCTTCAAATATGGACCAACAGGTCCCCAAACTTTGCATTCATTTGCGCTTTCATCCAAATGCATATATTTAATCATTAAAATGTTAGGGTCTGTTTGGCAACCATTTAAGTGGAATATTATTATAATTGAAATTAAATTTCAAATTTATGTCACATGAGAGTACACAAAATGACACATGTGTTGAAGCAATCTGGAAAAACTTTAAGAGAATACTTGAAGAAGAATTCATTATTTTAATGTTCAGAAAAAGGGTGCTTATAAACGGATGATTTTGGACTCTATCTATACTACTAATGCATTGAATGCATATGACTCCTTAACTACTAATACAATGAAAGAAAATGACCTTTTGTATTCAAAACTTATTCCAATAACTAACTCGAACTTAACTGCGTAATTGACTGACGCTTAACTGCATACTTAATTGCATCATGTGCATAATGATAAATTTCAAATTAAGGTTCACGTGATTATTTTGTCATTATGCACACATATCACTCTTCTGTAATCTTACATGGCGTAAATTTAATTTCAATTATAATAAGATTCTATTTAAATGAGTGCCAAAATGAACTCTAACATTTTAATAGATCGGAAATGTATGCATTTAGATGAAAGTGCAAATGAGTTCAAAGGCTGCGGACGTACTGGTCCAGTTTTAAAGGTTGGGGACAACAGTGGGAATGAATGCAACCCTAACTAGAAATTGGCCAAAACCAATCTCATTTACATATTTCATGGGACTCACGTGTACTAAACAAATCTCTACCATTCATTTATGTTCATTCTATTCTATTTTGAAACGGAAATAAAATGCTAACGGGGCTAACTCTTATCCTCAACAGCCAATTATGGGAAATTAAGGTGGTAGAAGGGAAGGAAGAATAACCTGAAGACAGCTTGTTAGATAGATGTGAATGTGGTGGATAAAATCAAGAGCCTTAAATTATAGGCGAATTAGAACTTTTTTTTTTTAAGTTTTTTCCTGCAAAATGTTTCTTCTGCATTTCAGAACTCACAGAGGTTTAATTATTTCTTATCCTTTTTTATTAGGCTGATTGAGAATGAATATTTAGGCTTAAGAAATGGCATACTGGATCAGTCAGCCATTTTGCTTTCTGCCCATGGCTGTTTAACATATATGGACTGCAAGGTAATGTTCAACTACTGTATACTTGAATGATTTTTCAGATCTCAATAATTATTTTCTCACAACTCAGAACTTGTATTTGTGGATTTTCTTGGCATACTACTCCTGGAATTTTTCTTTCATAGAGTGTCTAGTTTATGTTGCCTTCTGTTCCTTGCAGCCATTTATTTCTCGTGTGATGGTGCATTAATTATTCGTTCCACTCTACTGCTTGGATTCTATTAGAACAAGTCATATGTTTGTTTTAAAAAAAATCTTTGATCGGAGAGCAACGTTGTTGTCTACTTGTCTAAAGTTAGGAGCAACATGTGAACTCATGTGAATGAGCTTGCCTATTATAAACCAGAATATATAATGTGACGTCACCTAGGGGCTGCAGAACTAGAATTCTCTTTAAATATACTCAAAGGATTCTTAATAAAATAGTGAGGTCATTGTCTCTACTGTTTTTGCTAAAACCTCCTTGGTGACAATACTTTACAAGCTGACTGACTGAAAGAAGTCAAGCTGACTGACTGAAAGAAGTCAACCAAGCTATTCATAATATATTTCATGTTGGGGGAAGGAGAGTCAATTAAGTGTATTAATGAAACGCACTAATGCAACAAGTCTTCTATGGCATGGTGGCAAGGGTTTGATAGCTTTATATGATATTAAAGAAGAAAAAGATACTAAAATCTTGTTTGTTATACTGTCTAGTCCAATCTAGTACAGCTCACTAATTGATATGCACTTAGTTTACTGCTTACATTTGTTCCTAAGGTGTAGTTTTTTGGTGTTCATTTCCTACTGTGAAATCATGTGCAGAACAAAGTTCACAAACTCATACGCCCTCCAGAATTAAAAGAGCACAAAATAGACTTGAAAAATAAATACAGGATATTACTGGCGTTTTCTGGCTTGAGGCACGCTTTAACAAATAATCCTGGCTACAATATGCGAGTTAAAGAATGTCAAGAAGCTGCATCTGTTCTTCTCAAGTAAGATAATTCCTTGTGTGCCTATTCAGAGAACTTTTGTAGTCTAGTATTCTTTCAACTTCATTTTCTGCTGTTACTGTTAGCCCACCTTCTTAAGTCCAGCTTAAAAAGGAAAAATATAAAAGAGGAAGCTTAAAATGTATGTCCGCCAATCGCTGCATAATTGTGACAACAATGATATAAGATTTTTTATTTACCTTTACTGGTGTTATAACATCTTTCCCTTCCAAGGCACCAAGTGCTGATGCTTCACTATCAGTTAATCATTTTTAGCAATGGATGCTTGCATGTTACTGCCATGTCAGCCTGATGTGCCATGTTGGCAAGGGATTGGGTAAGTGCTCGCCATTGAAGGGAGGAGATCAACCCCAATATATATGTACACACTTTAAAAATGTAGGTTCCTTTAAAACTTTACGCCACTACAATGAAGTATGATACTTGTTAACATCTTCAGAGGAAATTTAAGTTCATCAATGTGTAACCAGAAATTTTGGTGCTTATGGTGCTACTATTTGAACATGGAAGTCATTAAGAACCTGACCCACCTATGTAATGGTGTTTGAGTATATTTTCCTTTGCCCTTTATCCCCTTCTCCTCTAAGCCTCTGACAGAAACTGTAAGAAAACACATTTCTTACTTTTGACCACCATTGTATTATTTGGTTTCTATTTTATATATATGTGTATCTTTTTATTCTAATGAACTTAATTACAGTGCTGCTGGGATTGATGGAGCAGAGCCTCTGCTATCCAATGGTAAGAACTTGGACTAGTTACATTGGCAGGAAATATAATACTTGTTAATTCCAATAACTTCTAATCATTCACTGATGATGGACAGTTAAACTAGAAGATTATGAGAAGCACAAGGTACGTTTCTTAATTATCTAGCAAGTTTTGTCACAAATTCTACTGGAACATAAATGTGGCCCAGTAAATTGAGTTTAAACTAACAAGTTTTAAATTATATGTTAATTGCATACTAGAACTGGTTTTGCTTGCAAGAACGTGTGCTGAAATTAACTGAACTACTTCCCGAAGAAAATTGATGTCAACCCATTCTTGTTATTGTCAGAGTACTGTTAAATTATATTACTTCCATTTCTATTGTCATATATTTTGGGAAGACTAACTGGATCTCATAGCCAAGCATATCACAGAGTTTATCCAGTTTGTATCCCAAACTGTTGGGATTGTTGCCCCAGATGTTGTTCTCCCATTGTGAAACCAGCTCCTATAATCTTAATTAATGTGAAAGCAGAATCCCAAATCCATCGATTAATCATGTATTCTAGTTAGTCTCATATATTCAAACATGAACAGAACCAAAATAAGAAATTTACAAGAGACCATAGATTCTATATTTAGCTGATGTTTATCTGATATACTAACATGGTTATATATATCCAATGGCGTGCAGCACATCGCTCCAGCTTTTTCATGTTTCCTTTTATAATTTGAATACAGTTACCTAATTTATAATTTATTTGCATAGTTGTGCTCTTTTGTATAGACTAGTTAGTAGTAAGTACGTGCCTTGACGTCTATAAATAACAAATCATAAACACAAAATTTACAATATTTTAGATTTAACATTGTTGTCTAATCTTAATTCCAACCTTGAATTATTAGATAGAAGTTGTGAAATTGATGAGAACTTGGAAGCATTGTATCCTCTGAACCCTCAACTGACTCAGATTAATCCAGAAAAGCCAAATGTCAGGTGATAAATTGGCCAAAGATGAATTTGGACCCGAACTAAAAAACCTCAAAATTTTCGCAGGCTACAAAGAATCGGTCACGCTTTTTGATAAGTGCAAGTTTCTACACATCACACGAATATAGATCTAGAGAAATCGATCTCTACTAATTTATTGGAAGCTCCATAACAATAAACCCTGAAAAAAATTACAGTGGAAAACCCTTTTTATAGGAGTCAACCTTTCATAGTTCTTGAAAGAAAAGTAATTCTAAAAATAATTCTCAATTAATTAATTAATTAATATAAAAACAATAAAAAGAATTAAGAAAAGTATCAAGGTTGTCATGGGCATTAGAGTTTTCAACAGAAGTCCAATGTTTGGGCCTAAAACCGGCTTGCACATTTCATTCTTTATCCACGCGGGCAAAACTAATATGGGACATGAGGAGAACAAGTGTGGGAAACAATCATGTGCTGGTTGCCTCTCAACCCCAAAATGTCTTGGAGTTTTGCATTTTAGTCCTATCTAATTGGAATGAGATTCCGCCACCACTTTGACTGAGCTAACTAAAGGAGGTTCTTAGGTCATATCAAGAACCAATTAAGATTTTGGTTTAAGTATACTATATGGGTGTATAATTGAATAGTTTGCTAATGTATGAGCAAGTTTGAAAAGTAGTACCACCCATAGTAACATATGTTAGAGTTAAAGAAGTATCAGTCAGCAGAAGACTAAAAAGCCCAGGCTAGGAATTTTGGAATTTAAATTTTGAAAGATTGATATTAAAGGTGGCTTATTTTCCTGATGTCTAGATCATGTCCAAAACTTTTAAATTTAGGGAGTTTGCACATTCACTTGGTATTTGATCTTGGACTGGTTGTCAATATATGTTGAAGACGATATTTTTCCAAGAGTAATGCTATTTATTTTGGCATTTTTATATTGGGAGATAGAAAATTATTTGTACATACACAAACATTCACATATCCCATTCCCAATAAAGAAATGCCAAATTCTCTAGTCTAGTCTAGATAAAAAGTGTTACTTTTTTTCCAAAGGATGAGATGCCATCCCATCCAAGGTGGCTTACTGATGTGGCATCTCTAGTGGAGTAGGATATTAGCTCTCTATATTTTTTATGTACTTTTTCTTATTCATAGCATATGTTGCAGTTTAAATCATTATGGACCAAAATCAATAATTTATAAATATAATTTTGGACTCAGTTGCATTAAATTGAAAAGATTGAGTTTTTTGTGGAAAAGATGGAATCTGAAAAGGTAAAAGTTTTTCCTCGCTTTTGAAGTTTACCATGAAGTGTACATTAATAAGTTAATAACCTGCTCTTGAGTTTTACCTCGTATGAAGTTCATCTTGAAATCTTGAATTTTTTCAAATTGAAAAAAATTGATATTAGATGTGTGAAATCATTTATCTTTTCTGTAGTTATATGCTTACCATGATTTGAGTAATGACTATGTCTGTGCCTTATATCATTCCGTAATCATTATCAGGTATATAAGTTATCTTGAGAAATTTGAGGGATATAAATACGTAAAATAAGATTGAATCCTTTGTTCTGCACTGGGGAAAGTGAACTCTTCGCAAATCGAGATTTATTTACTCCTTTGAGAAAGTTTATTAAAATCATATAGAAAATAGGCCCCTAGTAGCTGACAACCACAAACCCCAAGAACTTCCAGTTTTAATTGTGTATATTTGGTCTCCCTTCCAGTATTGCATTAACTAATAAATATGAACAGAATTTTTTTTTTTTTTTGGGTGGGGGTGGGGAGGGGGGGTAAATAAACACAAATACCGAAGAGATACCATTTTTAGATCCAGAACCATTTTCTACATTTTACCCTTTTATGTGCATTTAGTAGTATCAGCTGACGTGTTTATGTCCCTGTGGTTAGGAATATAACATTGTTTGATCTTGTATCTCAAAATTATACTTTTGCAGAGCAAATTAGAACCAATGATTGCCAAAAGAGCGAAACACTATTTCTCAGAGAATGATCGTGTTGGCAAAGGTATGGTACCTAGGAAGAATTGCATTGCTGTTTTGATGCCTGTGAGCTTTTATTCATGGATTTCGATTTATCTTTTCTCAATATGCTACTGGGTGTGATCTTAGGAGTTGAGGCATGGACTTCCGGAAATATGGAGGAGTTTGGAAAGCTTATCTCTGCATCAGGTTTAAGTTCTATCCAGAACTACGAATGCGGTATGATTCCTTCCCTGGTTCGCCCTTAATTAGCCAATTATGTTGCAGATGGTCGTGTTCCGTCAATATGACATCAAAGTTACTTTTTTCCTTATGTCCCCTGATTCAGGTTGAGTATACAATTTCCGAAGTTCAATTCTTGTTTAAAATGTGTAGTTTCTCATTATTAAACTTAGTGTTGCTCGTAGGCTTTGTTGATTCTTTGTTTTTAGCCATTGTACCTTGGTTTAGAAGAAATCATTTCATCTTGTTTAACTATTAAACTTATTTACATTTTCTTCTCAAAGTACAAGCTTATAGTTCATTTTAAGTTTTCCTCCACTGCATTACGTAATTGATTTATGTAATTCTTGAGTTCTTTGTTTATACTTTATGCGAGGCTAATTCTTAAGCAGTGTTTTTGAGAACAAATATCAAAATCGGATCCTTTGATATCCTGTTGTGAGATTGGAATGATTTGCACCTAACATATTGAAAATTTTACAGGTAGCCAACCTCTAAGACAGCTTTACGAGATCCTTCTGAAGGCTCCTGGTGTATATGGAGCGCGATTCAGTGGTGCAGGGTTTAGAGGGTGCTGCATTGCATTTGTTGATGCTGATAAAGCTTTAGAAGCCAAGTCATTTATTGAAAATGAGTATCCTAAGTTCCAACCGGAGTTGGCGAGGGGAGATATGGTCTTGATATGCGATGAAGGTGACTCCGCTTGTGTAGTCTGTTCTGAACAAACCGCCTAAAATTGTAGTATACAGCCAACGTTGGCCATTATTGATTCTATTTGTTAACTGAATGAAGTATTTTCAGACCTACCAACGTTTTTAGTCATCGATGTTGACCATTGATGTGAAGGTCCTTTTGAACTGTGCTAATTTCTATTCTAAGGAAATGTTGCCAGTGAGACCAGCAAGAATTCCAACATGCTGAAGTGTTAGACAACACTTTGAACTAACTAATATTCGGGGTGAGTTGGGTGGAGAGGTAGAACCAAGAACACCCCAGTCGAGCAAACACATTCAAGAATCAAGACAAAAAGGGAGCTGAATAGAAAGTAAAAATGATCTTTTGTCATACGTCTAGTGAATTACATTCAAGAATCAAGACAAAAAGGGAGAGATCGGAATAGAAAGTAAAAATGATCTTTTGTCATACGTCTAGTGGATTGGGCAATGATCTCTCGTCACACATGCATTGAGTAAGATATCCCAGACATTTGGCGGGAGATTTTGATTAGAGATATGACTCTCATAAAACAAGGCACAAAGACGATGAACTTGAATATATACAATCAACCAAAATTGACGATAAGACTGACATTGAAAGCACATCATATATTAGTATGGACTCTAAATGAACGTGACAATGAAAATTGTATGTTATTGAATTGCCAAGCATAACAAGTGTAATTAATGGTGGAGGCTTAGTGAGATTGAAAAATCGGAATCTCGTGCTATGGTTGTTCACAGTATCAAGTTAGACAATAATTTGTAACATTTCTGGGTACTTTCCGCCCTCTGTGAGTGTTTGAATGCGTGCTTACCATAACCGGACTAAAATAAGTTACGAGGAGTTTCGCTGCATATTTCTGTGCCATATCCCATCCATCCCTTAAATAAATAGAGAAGCACCCAATAAAACATCTAGTGTGATACACAATTCTTGTCTTTCACGTCAATTGCAATTCACGCGATTACCATTACCACCACCACCACCATTATTATTACTCCCTCACGTGACGATGTTTTCTAAGAAAAAACAAGGAAAATATTTTTCCCACAACTAGGTAAATTCGTTTTCCATGTAATTGGAATTTCATGTATTTCTTAAATATTGGACTATTTTTTAATTTAAAAAAATAGTTACATTTTTTTACCTTTTTATGAGATCGGAAGAGCTAACTTATCTAGTAACTTAATTTTCTCTCCTTGTCCTCAAATTTTATCTTGTTTTCTGTTCCGTGTCGTTTCTTACTGATATTAAAGAATATAAAACCTTATATCCATTTAAAAATTTACAATTATACGATATTCATATTCATGCACAATTTAGGCGATCGATTTCATATAATTTCTTTTTTATATAAATTTCTATTGTATATTAGTAATCTTCTTTTCTTTTTAATTTCGTCGTGGTTTAATTTTATCCCAAATGTAAACATTTGTTGAAGTACAAATTTATGTTCATGTAGCTTTGGAAAATGGAAAAAATACATTAACAAGGTATATATAATTAATTTCCATTCCACAGGAAAAAGTACAAAGTTTATAGAAAAATTGACTATTTTTATGATAGAAAAATTGACTATTTTTATGATAAAAAAATAATTGCTATCTAACAACAAAAGTTGAAAAAAAAATTTTCTATGAAATATAATCGCTATCAAACACCAAAAGATGAAAAGTAATTGCTATAAAAAAATATTGGCTATCAAACACATGAATTGACATTTCTCATGAAAATAAATTCCAATGAATTTAATTATCTCTAAAACTGTCTTTCCACACAATTTCCAATTCCAAGGAATTCAATTATCTGTAAAATATTTTCATTCCACACAATTTCCAATTACGCTATTGCAAATATTTTCATTCCACACAATTTCCAATTGCGCTATTGCAAATATTTTCATTATTGCAATCAAACTCACTCTAATTGTTTGAAAATACTTTCAATGTATTAGTAGTTGATATAGAGATTTAATAACACATTAATGACGAGTATATATAGAAATGAAAAATTAAAGATATACTCAAAAAGGTAAAGTGAACTCTCTTTTTAAAATAGAAGAAAGTAATATAATATAGTATATTTTTGAGATGGAGGGAGCATAACCATTCCCACTCCCACCCCCACCCAAACAATACAATAAAATAAAATATACCCACCCCGTCAAGTTAAGAGGAATTTTGCCGCACGTTATTCCCGTGCAACACCCCGTAGAATTCAAATAAACAGGCAAGCCCCAATTAAAAACCTAATATGTATACAATTTTTAGTCAACGACCATTGTCAAGCTTATGGACTGGCCAGCAGTCACTGGCGGCTGGCTGCCATTGTTTAAGGACGTGAACTAACTGATTAACAAAGTGAGAATCTTAAAGGTTGCTCTCAATTTACATTTTTGCCATTTTCTCCTGTTATTTATTTACCTAAAGCAGGTGAAAGATTTAACATAATTCGATTGTGAAGAATTGAGAGTTAGTTCCAAGAGCAGAATGTCTTTCACAAAAATACAACGTACTCTATAATGACCAGCTTCTGAGAACAGTAAAGTAAAGAGAATGCGACAAGGCGTGTGCACTTGACATCAAATAACTTGCTTGTGCTTTTAAGTTTTTGGCTTCTTTTGAGAACCACCATTTTCAGGCTCTGCCTTGCGCTTCATATTCAAGAAGTGCTCAACCTGAAAGAGAAAACAGTGTAAGATAAAAATATTTAAGAGCATCCACTTTGGTAGCGTTGAACCAAATTGTTAATGTTTTTATCTAACCCCTCAAAAATGTAGTTAGAGCATCCACATTGGCAGTGTTAAATCAACTTGTTAATGAGGTTGTTAGTTAACTCAAAAATGTAACTACATTGGTAGTGCTTATGAAGTTGTTCAAAGAATCTTTTTCACTTTGTTGTTAAAGTTAACAATTTTAACGCCCATGTGGCCAATCATTTTTATTTTCTTTAACAATATTAATGCCCATGTGGCCAATCATTTTATTTTCTTTATTTTTTATATTGGTTAGAGGTTGAATTAATTTAACTGTGGCCCACTTTTAACTTAAAGTTGAATTGTAATGGTTAATTTAACACCACCAATGTGTTAAAAATTAATAACTAAATTTAACATTCTTATATGACACTTAATTACTAAAATCCTACATGCTCTTAGAGCATGCACATTGGTAGTGTTAAAGTAGGTTATTAGTGGAGTTGTTAGTTAACTCAAAAAACAACCTACATTAGTGCTGTTAAAGTAGTTGCTAAAAGCATTTAATTTAACAAGTTAGTTTTGTTGTTAAAGTTAACAATAAACTTAACACTTTATGAAGTATTAATTCTTCTTTTTTTTTATTTTAATTAAATTGGGATTGACTCACCCTTTGATTATTGAATTGATGATTAAATTTAACACTCTTAATTAGAATCACAAATGTAACACATATTAATAGTTAAATTTAATTTTCTTCAGTGTACTTTAACAATCAATAAAAACTCTACTTTTTGCTTATGTGGATAGTTAATTTTAATACTATTAATGTGGATGCTCTTATATTGGTGATGTTAATGAAGTTGCTAAAAGAATCTTTTTAACTTGTTAACTTTGTTACCATCAATCTTAACAACTCAAGTAGCCAATTATCTTTATTTTCTTCATTTTTTATACGAGTTATAGGTTATGAATTAATTTAGTTATGACCCACTTTTGAATTAAAGTTGAAATCTAATAATTAATTTAATACCACCAATGTGTTACTAAATTTAACATGCTTACATGGCACTTAGCAATCACTAAAACTCTATTGCTCATGTGGCTAGTTAAATTTAACACCACCAATGTAGATGCTCTAATATGGTGTAATATTCCAAGCAAGCAGGACCCAACCTCACAAAAAGGAGTTAGCAATCCTCAAAATCTCATCAACGCTACTAACCTTTTTATCACCAAGCATGGGGGTCAAGCCTCCCGTAAGGTCTCTCTCCACAGTAGCAAAGCCACTTCTAGGATCACTGGTTTGCCTGAAAAATAGAAATTAAGTGATGCAACATCAGCAACTACTACAAAATGATGGAGAAGCTGTTAAATAGATCAACTGTTATAAGCATATTTCCATATTAAATTTTCGTGAATACAACACTGCTTTATGAAAAGAATTCCCTTCCATCAAATATTTTGGTAGGTGGAATTGAATCCTAGATATTGTTCTATGGCATCCTAATTACTTCTATCATATCCAACTTTTTCCTTTGCATATGTAGCCCTTATTTATCAAGACCTGGCAAGTACAAGTTGCAGTTAGGTTATTATCAAGCCACTAGAGAAGCCGATTTGAAACAGGAAAATTTTGAAAGGAGTAAACTGCCAATGCAAATCCCCATTTTTAACCCAGTTCAAGCAGCAGGCCGATTGGCATTTTAGTGCCTACAAGAAAGTCAGTAGATGTAAATGTAAATGGAGAGCAAAACATAGAGGTCATACCCAGGTTTAACATGCCCACTGAGAACAAGATATGGCATCTTCAATTTAGCTTGAGCCTCCCTCATTCGCTCTACAGATAGTGATGGTGTATCAGCATTTTTCATCTGCTTTACCTTCAGCTCGTCCTCATATTGCCGCATGCGCTTCTCTTGTTTCATCTTTCCTGGCCCCTTTCCGTGGAACTTATGGGAGAGCAACCGAAAGGCTTCCTTTGGTGTCAACTAGTGCAGGGAGAAAGTGGAACTCCATCAAAACTAAATTTAGCACTCTGATGCTTCCTTAAAATTATAAATCTACTACAGGATTTGACGTTATGCATGATTTTAAACAGAGGGGGAAAAAGGAAGAAGAAGAAACTAAAATTTGCCAGACAATGCAATGCATTGGGAAAAGATGCAAGTCAATGATATATCTGATAATCTGAGTCATCGTTCTCTTCTATGAGTAGACACCAAAGCCTAACATTTTTATTTCTAATGCATCAACAAGGTATGCATATATTTGTCAACTTTAATTTACGTACCATAAGAGCATTATTGATTTCAAAACATATGGCATTTCAAATAGATATATTTAACCATAGTTGCAATGTCAAACCATCTATTTTTTGAATTTTTCTTCGCTTGTAACCGATCATTCTTCCAATCAAGTACAAATAGCAATCAGTGATACAGTCAGTATGTAAAGCAATGAATCAAGCACTAAACTACAAATCCAAAGGTAAGTATTTCATAAGACATCATGTCACAAGCCAGTAATCAACAACTCTACCTGACATTTATCTAGGTTCACTAAAATGTCAAGAAACCAACAACTTTAGTAATACGTTCGAAACCAGCTGTAACATGTTCACTTGAGAAAATATTTGCCTAAATTTGTAGTGGATAAGGAACTATGTAAAGCCAACCAGCAAGGACATCTCATTAGAAGTCAGCAACTAAAATGAATTGTCCATACACATATATGGCATCATGGACCTTAAAAGCCCAAATTTAACCCAACACGAATCAATCAATTCAAATAATTTCCTCGTCCCAATAATCTTCAGCATCAACCTCACTACATAAATTATGCTATCAAACATCTTCCTACCATTTTACTAGACAGAAGTATCAGCTTTTTAAGTGCAAGTGTTGATTTGTAAATAAATCACATTTTTGGATTAGGTGAAATAATTCAAAGCAAACAGAATATTGGTGCAACACGGAATCACTTCCACAATGGAAGATGGACTCACTTCCACATGCAAATGATGAATTTATATAACTCCGGGATGTAATAGGCAATAAGAAGTGTCAGACAAGACTAAAGAAATAAAAGGAAAGGAGAATGACTCATGAGTAAAGAGAACTTACAGTTCTTCCATACTCATCTGTCCTCTCAATACGTATCTCCTTTCCTTTATCGTCGTCATAGATTCCAACAAGTTTACTTTTTTTCTTGTCCATGTTTCGTCCACCCCATTCAACAGTTTCCTTGAGAGTTCCTCGATCTTTAAGAAGTTGGAGTGCTCCAGCTAGACCCTTACCAACAGCAGATTCATGGATTGTTTCATCAGGAACAACGTCCTCCTCCTCTGCAACAATCTCATCTTCCTTTGCCTCTGCTACCTCTGTCCAACCACTTTCATCATTCTTTTCCTGATCAGAGGTGCTTGGAGCCACATCTTCATCCATGAAAACATCTTCACTCTCGGGCTTTTGTGCTTCTGCAATGCCAAAACTAAAAATCAGAAACGGAGGAAAAATGAATTTAGTGTCCCTTAGCTTTTCAACCCCACTAAACAGAGAGCTTAGCGAGTAGCTATGGTGAAGGATAGGAATATGTCTACTTACAATAATGGGAATCAAAAAACATCACATGAAATATGAATATGATTGTGACATGTATGGAAACATGAGCAATGCAAAGATCAGATAGAAAAGGTAAACAAAAAATGCCATTATGCACCATAAAATAATAGACAAAAGAAAAAATGTCAACTTAAAATTATGGATATCTTATGACCACTTATTCCAACAAAAGTACTTACAGCTACCATTTGCAGCTATGTAGAGTATCCATTGCTGGAAATTTTCACAATGCCAAGGGTACATCTTCAAATAATGGAAACATTTAAGCTTTTCTTTCTATTCAAGCTGCTAAAAAATAAGCCACAATGCAAGAAATAATTCCCACCACCCCAACAACCCCCAAAAAAAGGGGCTCTTTTGGCCCCCATCCAAAGAACGAGAAAAAACATACATAAAAAAATAAATATGAACTAGCTGTTTGCAAACATGAGGATTGCTATAATGCAAAAGAACCATAATATGAAAGTAGGAAAACACAATATTTCCAAGAAACAACTCTTAACAGATTACCTTCGTCAAGCTGCAGACCCCAGACGAATTCTTCCATCTCTGTGAAGACAACCTTGTTCTCCGCTTGATCTCCAGAAACGGAGTTTTGGTTGTCTGTTGTTGAATCATTGGCGCTGGAGGTCGTAAGTTGGGCTATCATCTGTGGACCAAATTTTCCTTTATCGTCCTGTTTTTTAAATGACAATTTTCTTGCCCTTTCTAAGGATTTCCGAAGATCCTCATCATCATCACCAAACACAGAAGTGTCATCTTCCTCTGAGTTCACAGTATGTGTTTGCCGTGGTGGTCGAAGTGCTTTAGAGGCCTCGTCTGCTTTAGCATATGCAGATTGGTATGCATTTTTTCTCATCTCTGCTTCAGTCTTCTCTTGTTCCTCCCTGAGCTTCCTTCTGTCATCATTTCGTGAACCAAGATCCTCAGCACCCAATCCAGCAGAGAGAGCCTCTGCTGCAAGGGCGTCTAGGTCCAATTTCTCCTTCTTCCTCAAAGATTTCTTCTTCTTCGGCTTTTTAAATTTAAGCATTTCCTCTTGAGTATAATAATCTGATGAGACCCTCCCAGTCGAATTCACATCTTCAAACCGATTGCTTGCAGAAACCCCCTGTAATCTTTTACGAAGCTGGAAATAAACAACAAACTCATGTCAATCATCATATTTCTAGTTTTATTATAAAACATAAGTACACTAAACATCAGCAGAGATAAGTAACCTCTTCCAGCTTCTTTTCAGCTTCACCAGTAAATCTTCCACTTGCATCAAGAGTTACTCCCTGCAACAAGAATCAAACAATAAATTTAAAATTTACATATGACAAGTTCCTTCAGGTTAAAGTGATGAAAAATCTACCTCATCAGCAACCGGATCGTCATACTGGGGAAGCATTTTTTTCTCAGAGCCAGGCTCGTCACTAAACCTAATATTGAATGAAGAAAAGGAAAGTCAACTTCCCAAGTTTCATCAGATATGATCAAGAAATTAATTCAGCTAATCTTACTTGTCATCATAAATCCCACTCCTCTTCTTTGCAGCCTTATAAGCTTCATCCCTCCGCTTTTGCTGTCCCATTTCCACATTTTCGAGCATATCAACCTCTGGTATATACAATGTAACATCACCTTAGGAAATCTGAGTCCAGAAGATACCCAAAAGGATGAAAAACATGGATAGAGTCAAAACACCGGAAAGGGAAGTAAAACAGCACAAAGAGGTTACCTTGATTGATATCACCATCAGCAAGTATGCTCTGATCTTTGAGCGTTAATACAACAGCTCCACCTTCAAGTACTTTGTCAACCCCATGTAGAATCTTGACCCCACCAAGGTTTTCTGTTAACATAGTGATATGGAAACTTCAGCCAGTTTGATATAAACAACAAAATATCAGTAGAAAACATGAAAACTGAACTGATGGTTCACTGAAGAATTTGAAGAGAAAAAGGTGCATATTTCTTTCCGCATCATATACTCAATGCAGAATTAAAAAAATAAAAAAAATTTAAAAAAAAAATTGTGGCACAATTATACTAGGAGTCTAGATGGAAAAATGGATCGGTACATAAAATTGGTGTTTAAAATTCCCAAAAATAAAGATTGACAGAACATAAAATCTGATCGAAAACATTATGAAATGGATTCTAACATAACGTTAGAGTGCTTTCATGAGTTAAATGAAACCTACCCGTGTCATTTTGTGGCACTGCCTCGTCCTCACTTTCTTCTTCATTGATGTTATCCTGTGGGACAAAAGATAAAATAAAATAAAAATAAGATGTCAAAGAATGACTTTATCGCCTTTTTAGGTATTATTAATAAAATAAAAAATAAGCATGGACATAATGAACACCAACCTGCTCCTCAAATATTTTTGAAAGCTGCAAGGTTTCTCCTTTTCAGCATTCCGTTTCGATTCAAGCTTTCTGCTCCTGTCTACCCATGATAGAACCTCAGAATCGCCCTCTGACTTTTTCTTCAATCTTTCTTCCCTCATTCTGCACCAAAACATAATTAGTAGTGTACATATATTCAAAAGAAACCCTCAAAACTATAACCAATTGCATACTACTGTTCATTTTGGAAACTAAATCTGATTATTGTATTCCAATTGGTTCTTAACTCCATTCACACAGAAAGTATTTGTTTCCACGAAGATACATTAAAGAGCAATATCTCAATCCCTTCATATCATAACAATGAAAGCAAAAAGCGTTGGGTCTAAACATTGCAGGATTAAAAGCAGCATAATGTAACTAGTTTTAGTGAAAAGTGAAATGTCATTTGCATAATTTGGCAACTTTCAAAGAGAGGGAAAACAAATTAGACAGTAATTTTTGCCAGAAAGCTCTCAAAGCAGCAAACAAATTAGAAACCATAATAAGTTCTAGCCTATATCATCACGGAAACTTTACGACATGTTTTTTTTTTTTTTTTTATATTTCAGTTTTTAGTTGTACATTTATTTTCAGTTTTGTGTCTTGAGTATAATTTCAAGGGAAGAATGGATTTTGTTTTATTTGTTTCGTCGTGTACAAAATTTGTCCTTGTCTTCGGAAATGCATTTTTAAAAATAATACGTCCCACAAAGATGGTCCAATTCCAATTTTCACAAATATTACGAAAAGTGCAATTAATAGTGTTGTAAAGGTAAAATTTAACATTATTTCCCTAATATACCCTTTCATTTATTAAATATTACACCTTAACTAATACGATTTTGTTGATTACAATGCACATTAAATAAGGGAATAAAAGAAAATTAATATTTTAACTACTTTTTTCATGGGAAAGTGGACCATATTTTGGGATGGATGAAAAAGGAAAATTGACGGAGGTAGTATAAAAGTAAACAAGTTTCAATATTTTTAGAAACTGAAAACTAAAAGTAGTATGGAAACGGTAAAGAGAATAGGCCCTTAGTGGTTCAAACTATGTTACAAATCAAAAAATTAATGAGCTAATAGGTCACTAAGAGTAAGAATTGAGCAGTAGAAATTACTTTGTAATGCGCTCCTCCACTTCAGATGTGGATTGGAGAGATCCAGCAGCTTCAACCTCAGCATTTTCCTGATTCTTCAGAACTTTTGAATTGTGCTCCCGAAGATGATCCATCCCCTCCTTAGTAATCGGCTTATCCCTAGAATATTCATTTTCTAATCTTGAGTAAGCATCCTTCTCCAAAATTTTGCTCTGATCATGACTCTCATCCTTATGTTTCCGACTACTTCTATCTCTGTCCCTTGCCCTTTCCTTGCCATGCTCTACTTGTTTTTCCCTCTCCCTAGCTCTTTCCTTCCCCTTCTCTCTCTCAAGTGCATCTTTACCCATTTCCCTATCCCTCTCCTTATCTTTGATCTTTTCTCTCTCCTTTTCTCGCTCCCTCTCTCTTGTCCTTTCCCGATCTTTATCCTTCTCTTTGATCTTATCTTTTACCCTCTCTTTATGTTGCCCCCTCTCTCCCTCCTCCAATACTTTCTCTCTACCCCTCTCCTTCTCCTTTCCCCGGTCCTTATGGTCTCTCTCTTTGTCCCTATGCTTGTCACGATCAGCATCTTTCTCCCGTAACTTGTCACGGGCCTTGTCCTTTCCCCACTCATCTCTGTCCTCCTTCCTCCTATCCCTACCATATGCTCTCTCTTTCTCTAAATCTTTGCCATTTTTGTCTGTTTCTTTCAAGGTTTCACTCTTTGACTTTTCACGATCTCTAGTCTTGCGCTCTTTATCTTCTTTCTGAACGCTGCTTTTGCTTTTATCTTTACTTCGATGCTTTCCTGACTCTCTTAAGTCATCAGATCCATTGTTTTCCAAATCATCATGTCCAGCAGCCCACCTCTCCCTCTTAAGTGGGTCATCCTGATCCCTCAACTCAAGACTTCTCTCCCGCCTTGACTCTTCCAAATCTAAACCCATTGCTGAAACAAGGCCAAAGTGATACCGTACTCTATCTATGTAATCTGCACAAGAGATCGGAAGAGAAAGACTAATGAAATTAGCTTGTTATCAATTCCAATGCTACAGGAATGCATCATGAAAGGAATTTCAATTAAAGTCAAACAGAAGCTAACATTTAAAAATAAAAACAATAAAAGTATATAATGTACAGATTTTCACTTTCAGAGTTTAACACGTTAATACGTTATTAGCATTATAGAGGAAAACTTCTTTTGCTCCTATGAATAGAATGAATGTATATAAATTAAGAACAATTTCTGTCAATAGTAGCAAAAAGCACCATAGGTTTGCCTCATTTGAGTTTTGGTCGTGCTTATTTTACTGATACTTGAGTAGCGGCCGGTTCTAAAGCCGAAGATAATAAAACAGTAAACAATCACTGCAGACCCATATTGACAGAAAATGATGGTGCACAAGGAAGATTTCCATAAAGAAAAAAAAAAGAAAATAAATACCGAGGACTAGAAAAAGAGAACAACGATAAAGCTGGCTGGAATCACATAATTGGATTAGCTCCTGCCCTAGTATCGTCAAGTACATAAATAAATCAGAAAACCAATCGTTTGACGATGAAGAACAGAAGAAGACAAATTACCTGGTAGGAATCAAGGCAACAAGATTGGCACCCGACGTAATTGATACCGATTCTCCCCTTTCTCCCTAAACCCTAATCGTTCGCTATTTTGCGCTGAGTTCCAAAGACGAAACTGTGGAGATGAACGTGAATTTTTATCAATTTTTATATTTTATTTTATTTTTAAGAACTTGGTAAATTGTAGCAAAGGTCCTCTAATCTTTACATTCATTTGCATTTTCCTCTACAACCTTTGAATATATACAAGAAAATCATAATCTTAGCATTCATTTGCATTTTAATCCAAATGCATATATTTGAATTTTGATTATTAATATAGTGTTATGGTTTGCTTGCCAACTATTTAAACATAATTTTATATAATTGAAGTTAAATTTGAAATTCACATGATATAAAAGTATCTCCAATACACACTTTTTAAACACTCTTTCTGAGAAAGAGTCAAAAAAAATTGGTGGGTCCACATATTTCTTTTTTTTTAAAACAAAATTCCTATTTTTATTTTTATTACTACTTTTTTTCAATAATTTCTCACTTAGGGCTTGTTTGGTACTCTTTATTTTTGTAATTTATAAATTCACTTACCATAATTTGACTGTTGATTTGACAACTACTTAACAATCACCACACATTTCAAATTTCAATTAAATCTCCACCACTCATTTCCATTCATTATAAATTACTTTTATAAATTGATTTTATAAATCTAACCAAATGGGTTTTTATTTATTCCACTTTTTCATCATTTTTATCATCATTTCTAACACCCTTCCTATATTCTCATATTCATCTCCACATCTTCTAATACCATTTTATCATTATTTTTGAATTTATCTCTGCATCTCCTCTTTTTCACTGTTTCCGCTCTTTTTTCCTACATTCTCTTTCAATTCATTTTCAATTAAAATAATCATCTTCTCTTTATCCCCCCTCCGGCCCAAAAAAAAAAAAAAAAAACAATGCACATCCCCATTGGAGATGCTCTACAAGTATAGAAGTCATGTGTCTGCAAAGAGAAGTGACATATGGCCAAATGATAAAATTTTAATTTAAGTTTCATACAATCACGTGCATTGCACGTGTTATGTAAAAAGTGAATCACATCCTAGTTTGGACTGTGTCTTCTGAACTTATTAGCTTACTCTTGCACCTGCTGTGCATATCACTGACCTTTTTCATCGGTTTTGTAAATTCTCTCCTATTAACATTCAAAAAGCCCAAGGAGGAGTTTAATGAAACTAGTACATGACATATTGGAAAAATTACACGCTACTGACTACTATTTTTGTTATTAATATATATGTATATATATCTATATGTGCAGGATAACGTGATTGCGATAGAAATGCAGCTTGTTGTGCGATGGATGACAATGCACCTTTTGGGTAATACATATTGCATGAGTACTTAGGATAAATATTTGCAGGTCCCAATGGCAAAGGATAGTGACAATGGGTATTACTACTACTAGATTATCACATGTGCGTTGCACCGGAAGATTACTTAATAATATGTAACGTTGAAATTATTATTATGAAATTTTAATAAATTAACAAAATACAATAAGAAATAATTGCATATACACCAAAATAATGTATTTAGTGGTCTTGTCCTGTTTCTTTATATAATTAATTTATTTGGTTCCATGTCTCATGTGAATTGAAATTTAGTACGCCTTCCTCAATATGAATAACAATGTAATTTTCTAACTTCCTTGAGATAAATTTCATTGAATGGTTCAAGTACGAATATTTTCTTTCCCAAATGACCAGTATTGTCAATTTTTTTCCATCTCTTACTTTTACTAAATTTTTGGACGTGCCATTTGAATTATACATGTACATAGATATTGAATCTGATGTTTATTTAATTTGCCTGTGAAATACAGTCTCTAATACTGCTAATTAGATGTAAAGTAAATAAAAGAATAAAACTAATAGAAATTCTATACGTGACAACATGTTACTTCAGTAATAACCTTGAACAATTACTGAGATATAAATTTTACGATTCTTGGCTTGTGCCTTGGGAAAAATCTTAGTTTCAACTTATAAAATTTATTAGAAGCACATAGCCAATCTTGGTACGGATTAGATGAATTAAGAAGAAAATTAGATGCACATAAACAATCACTTGCATTTCCAATATGCTAATTCTAGCAAACCCTTCCGTTTCTCGTGCTTTTAACTACATTTTCTTCAAGTTGCTGAAACCGCCTTATGCATTGTTTGAGCTTCTTTATCAACTCAAATATTTGTTCACTTTTTTCCTAGCATAAACATCAAAAGCTCATCATAAGAAATCCCAATAAATGGCCAAGCAAAAATTCGTCCTAATTAATAAGTTAATTTGAAATTCAAAGAAGCACCATATGGATAGAGATAAATCCAAGTTAGATGAGAGATACCTCACATATGGGAAAACCTTATGGCTATCTTGACTTTTGTCATATTTGAGAAGAAAGATAAACCAACCTCAACTTCGTATGAGAAAATGAAGCACCAAACTCACAACTTTTCTTAGTAGTTCCTTTGATGAATATAAACATTGGCGATATCCCCAAACTCAGCTGCTTTTCTTTTTATTATTATTATTCCTTATTATGCTTTTTTTTGGCTTCTCTACGATTGTGTGCATTGGTTAGAGCTACTATTTTTTTGAAACTTGGGAAGAGCTGCTATTCTTTTTCTCCTTTATTTTATGCTTTTTTGGCTTCTCAGCATGTGAGTGCATTGAGAATCAATATCTTTAATCGTTCAATAACACTACTCTCTCTCCCTACCTCCTAATTTGTGGTCAAAGAGATTCTTCTCTCTTTGGAGACGTCCTTTCAATAATCCCCCTGCTCTTCTACCCCGATTATTCTCTGGCATCCACGTTATTCTTCTAGATAGCTCTTTCCTTGATTCCTTTTCGGCATCATCTCCCCCAATTTCATAGTGACATTTTTGGTGAAATAGATTCGACCACAATTGGGTGCATCGCCGGCGGCGGTGGCAGAGCAGCAAATTTCCGACCATATAAGAGAAGTTTCCTCATGATTCGGCAGTCATTCTCTGTTTTGTTTTCTAAACTATTATTTTTATTTCTTAGTTTTAATTGAATTTGTTTTAATTTGTTTTCTAAACTATTATATGGCTTCTACTCTGGCTTGATCCCTATATAATCTAAGGTCGTCAATCTCATCTCGGCATCCCAAGTCAGAATTTAGGGGTTTTCTTTTTTCATGCTCTGTTTAGTTCTTGTATCAAGAGAATAGGGGAAAAGAAAAGAACAATTTATCACAGGGGCTAGAATCGTTCGAGCTTGAATACCACCGTAATTTGATTAAAAGCTAATTGTCGAAATCCAATCTCTTTCTTTGCTCCAGTAACAACATCATCATCAAATAGCAATTAGCTAAGAAAAAATGGAAAAAACATAAATGTTGAAGAAGATGCATATCGAAAAAATTGGACAAATGTGCAGGGATTCAAAGATATGGAATGAGAAATCAATAGAAGTAAGGAATTCTAAGTAATAAAAGAAAAATTGTCGAGATTTTGGCAATTAGGGATAGAGAGCCTAAAATTACGATTACACCGATTATAGAGAGAGTAAGTAGATCGTGCAGAGATTCTTTGAGTAGAAACATGAGAGAGAGAGAGAGAGAGAGACGATCGGCAAGGCATAATCGAAGAGAGAGAGAGAGAGAAGGATCCTCTAAATTCCAAAGAGAATAACAATCATTGGAAGAATTCTTCGATTTAGAGAGTCGGCTAAGAGCAGACCTGGGAAGATTTCTGATAAGACAAACACGAGAGAGAGAGAGAGAGAGAACGCGTGGAGTAACAGAGAAGAAGAAGAAGAAAACCGAGAAGGAAGAGAGAGAACACGAGTTAAACCAAAAATAGGTCAAATATATTAAAAGAAAACTCAGTTACCGCAATGCTCACCACATGTTTATCTAAAAACACGAAAATACCCCCAACTTAAGGCAAATGGGGCGGAAACCTGTGGGAATTTTTCACCGCAGCCTTTCATTTAATATATATACACACACATATGAGGCAATATTTGAAAAGAAAGTTAAAAACATTGAATCAGCGACACTTGCCGTGGAGAGAATGAAATTAGTCATTTAGTTAAACCGTAAAAAACTATCTAAACTTGAAAAGTTGAGTAGTTTATTGTATTTTATTATCTTTTCATATTTAAATATAAAAATGCTAAATAATAATAGTAATAATTTGAGTCTTGGGTATTATCTAGAAACTGATAGGGAGAGGCTGCTTGTAACTTCTGAAAGGGGGACTTGGAAGGGATTAAACAGGATGGTTTGGATACGATGATGGTGAGAGGGTGCTAGCTCCAACTAATCTTTTTGCTAAGTTTCTTTACGCAATAAACATAGAAAGCCAAAGAAGGTAAGAAGTAGAAAACCAAATGAGGAAAGAAGAAGAGATGAGAGAGGGAGGGGATTGCGGTTATTATTCGCGTTTATCCATTCATTGTCAATCCAACGGCTAGCTTGGACTCGGTCTTCCGAATTTATTAGCTTTTATCATGTTTGATTCAATTTATAGTAGTTGATTTATAAAGAGATATTATAAAGAGGTAAAATAAGTAGTGTAGATTTAATAAAAGTTTGAAATTTATTGTTATAAATGAGTAGTTATCAAATCAGTGGTATGTGTGATTATAATGTATTTTGATAAACATGATAAACAAGGGCTTAGTCTTGCACTTGCAGTGCACGTATCACTGTGCTTTTTGATAGGTTTTGTTGGTCTCTCCTGTTGACACCCACAAAGCCCAAAAGGGAGTTTAATGAAACTAGTACACCACATACTGGAAAAATTACGTGCCACTGCTTACTATTTTTGCTATTGAAAAATGAGCAATTATAAGGGGATATGAAAATGGGACATTATTAAGTGATATTCTCATGTGACACACATTCATTGTGTGATTATTACATGACTACTTTTTAATCATCCAATGAATGTGTGCAATATAAGAATGTCACCTAAGAATGTCTCCTTTTCATGTCCTCTTAGAATTTCTCTGGAAAAATATATATGCAGGATAGTGTGAGTGCCTTAAAAATGCACCTTTTTTTGTGCGATGAATGTCAATGCAGCTTTTGGGTAATACATAAATATTTGCCGGTCCCAACAGCAAAGGATACAAGGAGTGGGCATTGCTACGATGGTATATTACAGATATAAGGTAATATTTGAAAAGAAAGCTAAAAACCGCTTAAGCAACTGTGGAGAGAATGAAATTAGTCATTGAGGTAAACGGTAAAAAACTATCCCAACTTGAAAACTTCAGCAATTTATTTTATTTTATTATCTTTTCATTTTTAAATATAACATAATAATGCTAAATAATAATAGTAGTGATTCGAGTTTTGGGTATTATCATAGGGACAGGCTGCTTGCAACTTCTAACTGGGGGACTTGGGAGGGATAAGACGAAGAATTTCCATTTAGGCATGTGTGCTGGTATTGCAATCAAGGTATATAATGCAAACACATAGAGTCAGGAGGCTTTGTCTTCTTCTTTTTTATTTTTTTATTTTTTTTTGGGTGGGTTTTTTTTTTTTATTTTTGGTGTTTGGGGGGGGGGGGGGGGGGG
>CAVNYN010219871.1:93456-183483 GCA_963692815.1 Nyctanthes arbor-tristis
CCCCCCCCCCCCCCCCCGGTGCGCTAAGTGCTTTGAATAGCTTTGTCTGACATGGTCCTGTATCAAGGGAACTAAAACATTTTTAGTATCAACAATTAACTATAAGAGATCGAGCGGCAGTCTGAGTAGAAAAAAACCAGACCCCTTAACGGAGTGATCCGGGTTCGAATCCCCACCATCCCCTCCCCCATCCCCCATTGTAAAAAAAAAAAAAGGCAAAGCAATTAACTGTAGGCAAAAAAATCAAATTTCCAGTTACATATAGCATACTTCCCAGCAGTATGTAGTTTCACATTTGCATGAAAATATATATCCAGCTGAACAAAGAAAATATAATGCATGGAGAAGGTGTTCCTTTAAACCAGTATAATAATCGATATACATATGCTATTCAAAGAAGCCCACATAAAGTTTATTTTGATATAGAGATTTCTCCATTAATATAGAAATAGACCTCTCTATTGATCACTTGTCATCCCCGATTTCAGGAGAATATGTGCAAATTACATATGAAAATTCAATGACATAATATATCTGAATAATTATTTTAACAATGTATTTGATATATGATTCGTGTTAAGATGTTTTGATTCAACCGTCATAGTATTATGCTTGTGTAACAGTAATTGAATTCCAAAATTTCTTTGTACTGGAAAGAATAGGGGAAATGACATGTGCAGGGCTCTCTCAACAGGAAGCAGACCCGAAAGATAAGAATAAGGAATCTTTCTAGTGTCTCTTCATTTCCTGGAAAATATTGGCCACCCTCGGGGACAACCTTGGGAGAAATTTAAATAACTGGGGGAAAAAAAAAAGCAAAGCATTAGACAATGTATTAAGACACACATTCAGAAGCAAGAAAGGATGCCGCTCTGAAATGAAGATAAGTAATATACATGAAGATAAGTAACATACATGAATTGATTCAAAATGAAATCAAAATCAACAACAGAAGTTCCTCTAGGAACCAAGAAAGAATGGAAAACAATATTTGTTGTTCAGATTCATTTCTAGATATATGTTTTACCAATATTGCGCATATATCCATTTAAGATAATAGCATTGCTATTTCTGCTCATTTCTCCAATGTTTCCACCTTGACCACCATCTTACAAATTTGAAACAATATAAAAAACTTGAAGAATATATTGCATCCTAGTTCTTAAGATCATTATATTTACAGAGAAAAAAATAAGAGGGTGTGTTTATCTAGAAACTTCTACGGAAAACTATCCAAGCAATTTTTCAAAAGTAAGATATTCTAGTATTATTCAACTTGTTTTGACAGAAGATGATTCTCAATCAATCCCAGTTAATGTAAAATCTTGAAAGCACATGTCGATGCAGCTAAACATGTACTTTTGGAAGAGGAGAGAAATAAACCCATATTTTCTTGATTAAAATCTCGAGATACATACAAAAAATATGGCGGCAAAACATCTTATGATTAAGTACAATCTTATCTAGTGCTCTATCAACAAAGTCATTTCTTGTCATTGCTTATCAGGCAGACCCCATGATCAATTACTGGAAATATCTGACTCTACTCTGCCTATATAGTGCTCAAAGTTCTTCATTGTATAAGACTATATAGCATATCTGATATTTTCTAGTTCAAAGTCTAGCTTTTGAACGGTTACATGTAATCATTTTTATGCTGTGTCCAAGCAGTCATTGTCAATTTAAGTTGCACTAAATCTATTACAGTCAACTGTATGATATCTTGGTGCTTGGGCGTATAAAAAGTTATAGATCAACAAACAATAAGAAACAAATTCTTAAATTTCATAACCAGGAAATGGATGCTTTTCACCTCAACGGTAAGAATTCCACCCAGCAGGGAATTTTACAGGATGTTACTCTGTCCAGGACAACTTTCAATTACTTGACAAAATAGAAACTGGCAGGGTTTAATTAGCCAATTAGGATATCTATTCCTTACATCAAATATGAAATTATATGCATGTCCCAATTCTGTAACAATTAAGAGGATATACGATGTATATATTCAGCATTGGGAAAAATGAAAACAAAAATGAGCTCAAAGTATCCATGCCTGCACTTTGGAGGCAATGAGAACACAATTTTTATTGGCAGAAAAATATAGTTGATTAGCATAAATCATTAAATATTGAAAACTCTACACTGTTGAACCTTTCAAGTAAAAACTCATCAGAATATCCGTTGCCCGGTCGAGAGTCCCGGAGCAATAGTAAAATATAGCAGTGAGATCCCAATAATCCATTAAAGGAATAAGGTGGCAAGGTACTGATATCAGTGCAAATATCCTATATGCAGAGATAAAATGGGACCCACAACCTTTGATACATTTCACAGTTTGCTTGTTTCAAATTCCAGGCTGATTAAACATCACAAACTTTTTAATGGACAGGAAATACTTTAGCAAACCTAAGATGTATAATCTTTTCCATTTCCAATGTGTGTTTGTGTTATGGATTATGGAGTGACTAACACGTCTATTTACAGAAGAAACCAATAATATATATGGACTAGAGTAGTCAACAAGATAGCTGAGAAAAAATCTGAGACAATTGCCAATAAGTTGCATAATGGATTGAGAAAATAGTATATCTCAAAAGATTCAGATAAAACATACCCAAAGCTTCACACAAGCATCAATGATAACTGGAACTAGGCTGATAAATATTGTTATGGCACCCTGATCCACTTCAAGCCCATAATGCTCAACTATAACCTCTAACAAAGTCTGCCAACCAGATTCAGAATGGTACCTACAATTTTTAAATCATTAAAAAGTTGAATGCAATAAAAGCAAGGTATAGACACTTCTTGGTTTTCAAGTGAACTAAAGTTCCTGTAAAGTGGTTAGCGAATTCTAGAGAAATGGTGAGGCATGGGCTAAAATACAGAGAGTATGTATAGCAATGTATAAAAGCAGTCCTTTTTTAATACAAATTTATTGATGAAACAACTAAAAGAAAGAGTAACTATAAATGAATAGCAGTCCTTTTTTAATTACCGGATCTTTATACATGAAACAATTAGCCTAGAGACATTTTTTGGTATTCAAAGAATGCTAAGTTTGATACATGCAGACTGATCTTCCCCAAAAAAATATCAGTGACAAGTATTATAAGAAATGCCTTTCCAGTGTCCGTAACATTACTGAATATCTTATAACCCGTGAATTTCAGCAAAGCCACCTGCAGTAGTAAGATACAAAACAACATAGAAATCAAATAAGTAAATGTCATTTGAATGTGATATCATCAGCTTAATCATATACACCTTCAAATACAGCTAGAAAAAGATCAAAGCTCATCTGATACCAAAACGAAGAAGTGTGCAAAGGGGCAGAGCTAGAAATGTTTTCTCTAGTGGGCTAGCAAAAGTTTTTCTTTCAACAAATTTATGTGATATAACGATGTTTTTTTCAAGTTCACATTCATCATAGGCAGTATCACTTTGAAGTGGCTCAACAGTACATTCATTACCAAGCTTTAACATTTTATTCTTTACGGTAAATTTGAACTTGGATTACGAGTGTTGTGCATGATATTTCGATCTCGGAGACAAATTTATTATTTTAGTAAGGCAATTAAAGATATCGTTTCGACATTTTTAAGTAATCTGGGAATATCACATGAATAACACATATAAAATCAACTTTGCTCCATTCAAACAAAATTTATTCAAACAAATTAACAAAAAAAAAGGTCAACAGATCAATAATAGGCACAATAAAAGAATGAAGCAGATCATAATAATTGGCTTAGTTGCTGCTTGATTTTGGACTTGTCTTGTTGACAATTAGTGCGTTAATATATAAGACAATTTGGGTTAAAATATTTTACATTCTTCAAAATTCCTTCTGGAAGTTCATATATTACAATTTCCAAAGAACGTTGTACTAATAATTTTTAAATGCAATCTAGGGATATATATATATATATATCTATCTTATATTTGTGTCGAGTTGATTAGTTGCCAACAATTCTTTAGTGTGATTGCTTGTCGTAGGAGGTCACACTTTGTCTTTTAAGAGGGATGGCCAAGGATACCATATTGCTCATTGTATATGTTGATAACATAATTCTTACAAACAGTAACTCAAGTGAGACTGCAAGACTTCGAGGTTATCTGGCCAAGGAGCCTAAAATGAAAGATTCAGGTGCTTGGAAGTACTTCTTGGGCATTAAAATATCTCAAACAAGCAAGAGATAACCTCTCTCAGTGAATATACATATGTGAGCCCACATGCACCCCTACTGAGGGGAACCCGTAATTTGTCTATCTATCATAATCAATTGCCTATGAACAAAGAAAGATATCAAAGATTTGTTGGAAAGTTGATCTACTTGACACATACTAGGCTTGACTAGTCATATGTGGGCCGCTGTTGAATCTGACATCTTTCTTTCTTTTCTTTTCTTTTCTCCACACCCCCACCCCCAACCTCATTTTCCTTTCCTCTTTCTTTATATAATTCTATAAGCATATTTTGAGAGAAAATATTGTGGGTTTTAAATCGTAAAATGGTATAAATTGAAAATATGCTCAATTGGCCCTCATACTTAAATAAATGTTTAGTTTCAATTATAGCAGAAGTATTTCCTCATCAGGGCCCATTCAAGCTACTGCTGTTGCACTTATTTATCTCTACAGGAGAGTCTATCGTGCCAGTCCTGTTTGCTACATTTTGTGGATTCAGCTGATGTTCTTCTGGACAAGTTGCTTCACATGTTGCTTGCAAAATATTCTATTAATATTTGGTTTGTACAAAAGATTGTCTTACTTGTTTTGAGTCACATTCCATGCGATTGATATGAGTTCCAAGTTCACCATCGTTACTTGGTCAGGATAAGAGGCCAACATTCCTGGACTAGAAGTTATAGTCTAACTCACTCAGTTAAAGTCGAGCTCTCTCAGTCAGAGAGAAATTATGGAGATTGAGTAGGACAAGAAAATAAAATTATAGTTTATTTGGATTTATTATTATAATACTCTAGTTAGAATTAGAATTAGATTAAGTTTTATTATTTCAATGCTAAATAGAGTTTTATTTAGCTTCCTACTTTAATTGGGATAGATAGATTTTAAACCTATAAAGAGAGGATTCATTTATTGTATTCCTCACCTTCGATTTTATGAATAAACTGAAATTTCTCACTCAGTGTTCTTCTATTTTTCTCTCTTTTCCCTTTTTGGAGTCAACTTGTACTCATTCGGCATCACAAACCTATGGTGCTTTTTGCTACTATTGAAAATAGCAAATAACCTAGTACACCGTACAAATGATGCTGAGACTCACAAGAATTACATCAAGGCCTACAGATTTTTATATTTATTTCTTTCATTTAGTTATATATTTATTCTTATTTTTATGTTTATATTTTGTTTGGGGACGGGAGAGGAGGACGAGGAGGGAAGGAAAACAGAGGCTTGCTTAGAGCATTTCTAGTGTGGGGAAAAATCCCAAATTTTGAGATTCCCCCACAAAGCCAAATAGTGTGAAGAGGCAAAAACCTATGTTCTCACCCATAGTTAATGTCCATGAAATTATAGTTTATAATCGAAATGCTGTACAAAAATGTTAGGTAGAGGAAATCCTGGACAGAATACAGTCATTTGAAGTTGCATATAATCTCCTTCCCATGAGAACTATCTTAGGAATTTCAAATGAATTGTCCAAGGCATTGCAAAGATAAATGCCATATCTTTAATTAAAATATGTAAACAAAGGCTCCAATTGATGAGGAACAATGAGTGGAATTCTTTTTTTTTTGGAAGAAATTGTTTCTTCTTGTGAAAAGCATGGGATTGATGTTCTTAATATGGATGGTGTCTTTGTCCGCCGAGGCCGTTCACGGTGTAATGTTGAAGAAATGACAAATTTGCATCACTTTCATGTGGAATTATTCTACACTATCATTGCATGTAAATTCAATAATTGAAATATCGTTTTTCTGAGGTTAGCATAATATGTCCAGATGATTCTTTTTCTGCTTTGATAAAGCAAAATTACTTCGTTTGGCTGAATATTATCCCCAAGATTTTTCAAAGATGGATCTCATGACACATGATGATCAACTTCAAACTTATATTTTTGATATGCAAACTAGCAAAGAGTTCAAAGAACTGCAGGGATTTGGTGAACTTGCAAAAAAGTTGGTTGTGACTAAAACGGATAAAGTATACCGATTAGTCTATAAGCTTTTGATTTTGGTATTAACTGTTCCCGTTGCTATTGTTGCTACTACTACATTTGAAAGGGTATTTTCTGCAATGAACATGGGGAAAAATCGACAGGGTAATAGGATTTAAGACCAATGGCTGAATGATAGCTTACTTGTATATGTTGAAAAAGATATATTCAATGAAATTGATAACAAGGCCATTATACAATGTTGTCAAAGTATGAAAAATCATAGGGAACAATTGTAAATGGTTGATACATTTAAGTATTATCGTTGTTGTCTTATGTTGAAATTGTACTTTTCGTTTTCGCCTCCACTGAGAGCAAATCCTATCTCTGCCACTATTCCATATGAAGATTTATAGGAGCCCTAGGACAATGTTTTGTTTGACAACTATTCGAGGTCATAATCAACACTAGAAGCATAAAGAATATATCTTCCATTTCTGAAGTGAAAAGTTGGAGAATTGTCAAGAAAATTGAAAATAATTTACAAGTCAATTAAGAGTCTACTCTTCAAGTAATATCTTTTATCAGTTCCAGTGCTTAATTTTTATGAGTTCCAGTGCTTAACTGGCTATTTTAAACAGTAATAACAACACCGAGAAGCCTTAATTCAAAACAAGATAATGTCTGAATGACTTGTTTGTTGTTAATGTGAAAGGTATATTAGTAATAAATGAAGAAAATCTTGAGGAATAAGTTTATGAAAACTTACTTTGCTCTGATTGAAGTACAAAAGAATGAATAATGATAACCCAAACGCCATATCTGACCAGATATTGGCAAATGCTTTGCGGTTCTCTAATCTCTTTTCATCTCGCAGCTCTAACCTGTGACAGAAATTTAATTATGAAAAAAGCACAGATAATTGAAAGATCTACTAAATAAGTGGTAGCTTCATGTTAAATATTTGATGAAATGGGTTCCAGGAAACCTTTTCTTAAAAAGTAAAAGAGACAAGGACACTTCTATAGAAAAAGACTAACAATAAGAATCAATATGTTGGACCATCATACTTTGATTAGACAATTTTGATGAGATGGATGCACTACAGAACCAAGGCAAACTACACATTTGAAATGTATGTTAAGCCTAACATTAGATTACGAAGTTGTTTGAAAATATGAACAAAAGCACGACATTATACAAAACTTTGTCTTTTCTTAACACTGATAATCAGAAAAATTCTTTTTCTGCATTGAAATGTAGCTGTAGATACTATACATAAGTACAAGTGAACTTTCACCAGATACACTCTAGTTACTTGAGCACATCAATAAGGCTATCAAGAAACTGAATGAAGATGCCAATAATTGATTTTCGGAAATATTATCTTTTCTTGCAATGCTTCTGGAAATTGATAGGTTTATGGAGAGAAAAGAAGTAGCTACTGTAGTTAAAAGCTGGTTGACTACTTCATTTCTCATTTTTGTTCTAGTGATCTCTTCACCTATCAGTTAACTTTCCCAGGATTCAAAATTTTCAGAATGATTATTACAACAAGAAATGTTGCTAGATATAAAATTTGTAAGCACTGAAAATCTTACGCTTTGTGCCGTAACTCCAAGTAAAGCTCTTCATCAGACAAAGGTGGAGATTTACCAATCTCTACTTCCAGCCTATATCGTGCTTGCTCGAGTTTTATAGCCTTGACCATTTCAAGCTTTTGATTCTTTCTTATATCAAGCATCTCCGCTGCAAGTGGTACAGTCTTGACGTACCTGTTCCAGATATCCACTGTAGTTACCATCAAAAGAGAGTAATTTTCAGGTTAACCTATATTATTCTGCATATGCATTTTGTACAGACCTTATTAATATCTATATGTACACATTAGAAGCTTGATGTATCTGATGTTTGCACACCCCAACGCTCATACCCAAAACTCAGCAGTACAATGTTTAACAATAGAATTTGATATAAAAAGATTGGAGACTAGCAAAGACATAAAATTCTTGTTTTTCCCCCCTTCTCCGAACTCTATCATGGAAGGAAAGAATCAAGAAGTATCAAGGCCAATTGGTTTTATTGCAAGAAACTGAGTGAAGGCCGTGCTGGCTGAAATAGATATTTCTCCACAAGGACTGTCTACTTCACAAATGCTACTTGTTAAGTGACCGTATCTATTAAGGAATAGAAAATCAGAAACTTCTCCGAAACAAAATTCCGCTCTAGAGGCGGCTTGTGGGACTATTAACATTCTCGGAGAACATCAACTATAGTAATTGTGTATGTAGGCCAATTTATGCTGATATGGGCAACAAATATTGTGAATCTTAAGTTCTCAGTGAATTCAGTAATGACTTACTCATGTCCTCTGTGACAATGTATTATGTCATCAAATTGATATTCAACAGAAGTAAAAGCGTAAATTGACTCTTCAATCGGACTAGAAGTAGGATAACATTCTCTTGATACGAAAGCTACTTTTTATAGCGTGTTTCTGTTGAATATCAACCCCACATGGATAAAGCATAAATTATCGAAAGAAAACCATTCTGGCATTGCTAAACATAATTTTATCTTGAAAGGAACTTAGATAAAGTATCTTATTCCAGGAAAGAAAATGAACTCAACAATGTGAGATGCTAGTTATCACCTGTCCAGAAACGGCATAAGGACAAAGTCATGAACGAAAAAATCTAAAGCCCATGGAACAACAATGAGTATTGCCAAAAATTTAGCCTGAAATAAGACAGATTAGAATGGATTTAGCCAAAGACACCTCAAAACGTACAAAATCTAGGAAGATGACTCAAAATCCTTCAAAAGCAATCATCAAAATAAATCACCATGATAATCTCAGATACTATAACTATGATGGTCAAGCACTACGAAACTAGGAGCTAAGAATCTCATTTTATTACTACATTGATCACTTCTATTAATTTACATATTCATATCTTACTCTTCCGAGAGAAAAAAAAAGAAGCTAAATTTACATATTCATGCTATTTTCTACAAAGGGTGAACGAGTTTTCAACAATTACATTGAGCTTCTATTAATTTTTCAGTTGTCTTTTCAATCCATCTCTCCTAAAGCTAGCTCACTTCTGAAAGGGTCAGTTGAACACAATGAAAAAGCTTCAAGAAGAAGTAATGGAATGTTAAACCTTTTGTAAACAATACTGAGGCTTTTTAGATAGTCAGTAACAAATTAGTCAGTACAGGAATTTGACAACTTAATCAGTACAGGAATTAGAGAAAAGTTCAGTTATGCTTCACAAATGCCCACAGATTAGCCAAGCTCCTGATCCATATGAAGTGGAATAATAGCAAATGTTAATGAGTTGTTTTCAGTCTCTTATTTCTTAAATAGTGGAAGATATTGCACCAGGATACATGTTTGTGTGGTTTTAGAAGATACTATAGTTTCTTCTTCAAATCTCCTTTAAAGCGATGAGGTGTGTGTTCCTTTCCTTAGTCTATTCTTCTACTTGAGACTCTCTTGTATATCGGTAAAGATCCAAGTGAAGGCTATCACCATCCAAATGTACTAAGTATATGGGAAGACTCTTTATTATTTTCATGAATTTATAGGTTTTTTCCCCTGTACTTTACCCGTGCAGTTTTCTAGATTACAACCACAATTCCTACTTACTAGACAGATTATGCATTTCTTTGGCTAAATTGGACTAGAATTAATGTGTACCCTTCCGGTATGAAAGTTTATCTCTTCCCAGTAATGTTCAATTTACTAAGAAAGCTGGATTATGCCAACGCAACAAGTAAATAGTGGCATGTTTCAGTAGTAAATATTGTGCCGATAACATTTGGATCAAAACAAGTATCTCGCTTCTGATGCAGTAACCAGTCAAATGAAATACTTCTTTATCACTGCTTCTGTTTGCAATGCCTCAAGTGTCTTAGTGTAAACCTAAGGAAAGTCCTGTACAATCAGAGCTCTAAGAAAACTGCATTTTAGCAGTTGAAGCCATAGATGTCCAACATGCTATAAGATTGCATAATCAAGACATCCAATATCGAGATTGATAATATTCATGCACAATGCAAAATTAAGTCAGTTATTGGAAGGCTAGATATAGAATAAAATCGAGTTAGTCATAAATGCTTGAAAGTTAAACGACAAGGACGCAACAAGAGTTCCATAAGATTAGATCTCTTTTTAAGAAATATCATGTTCACCATTCTAAAAGGAATTTAACAATTACAAAACCAGATAAAAATATAACCTTGGCACACAAATAATCACATTACCGAATTACCGAATTAAATGAAGCATAACGGAAAACACGGTCTTCATACAGTACGTCATCGTCTTCTCTGCCTAGAACCAAGTTTCTCATCGACTTAATCAATCCTCTCCCAGAAATTAACTCACTTAGATCGTCTTCTGTATCATTTACAGGTTTTCCAACCGATCCATTCGAGTCTTGAATCCATGATGCACCATTGCCAACATCTTCACTGGTTCCATCTACAAGCCAGTCCTCCCACCTCCTGCTGTCCTCATTCTTGGCATCCTCTTGTGCTTCCCTTAACTCTATAATTGCTTCAGCTCGCCTCTTCCAGGCCTCAAACTTTTCATTCTCTGATAATTCAACATCACTTGTTCCCTCCTCCGCCTCTATCTCATCAAGCATATCCTCATCCTTCAGACCAAGCCAGTTCCCATCATCATCAAGAAAGAATCTCTGCCACCAACTTCTCTTCTTTGTATGTCTTCTCTGGGCATTTGGAATCAGCCCACAAGATTTCCTTCTCGCCCAACTCAATTGAGCCACAGCACTCAACGAATTATGCGAAGAAAAAGAACTTTGTGAGCTACACTTCTTGGAAAAGACTAAATTTTGACAGAAGACCATTGAAATGCTCATGAATAACATAAATCTATTCCATATTTTTTAGCCTCATGAAGCAAAAAAGTTAATATCTTGCTTAAAAAGATTCAACCAAGAGGCAAAAGAAGCAGTGGAATCAATCATCATGCATTGCCCACAATACCATTTTTAAAATCTCTTATCCACACAACAATTTTTGTGCATATTTTAGAAAGTACACACAGAAAAGAAAAATAAATCCGCAAAATGCAGATATTTAAGAATGGAAAGGAAGGGCAATAGATGTACAAAGACGCGAAAGAGGACAAAAGCCTTTGGGGGGTTTATCCGTAAGTGATGACAGGAACCAAGAGGGACAAAAAGATAACGGTTTGGCTTTAATTTCACTCTAGATCCCCAACCTTTCAACGTTTGGCTGATTTTGTCTTTATTCCCCTTTTTTTTTAAGCAGAGAATTCAGACTGAAATTCTTATTAATTGTCAATTTACAGGTCAGAACTACTAGATGAACTCATATATATGTTGGCTGACCTTCTCAGGTTTCTCCTGGATGAGGAAATACACATCTCCTTCTTCCAGGTACAGAACATCTTTTTTGAATCCACCAATGTAATCCTTGATCCGAGGAACATGGTAGGTTATATCCAGTTCACGAATGATAAATTTCACAGGTACTGGTATTTTAGCTCCTGTCCATGGTGCCGCAAGCTCCCAGGTTAGGTTGAATGCTTTATAGAAGTTTAATTCTCCAGTGAATCCCTTCTTCTCAAATTTGGTGGCATAGTAGTTGAGGTCTTCCTCTGTGAGCCAAGAGGGCAGTGTGGACGGAGCCATGAAAGTGCCTTATGCCTATATCTTTATTCTTTTTTTTAAGCGTATGAACCCCTAACATTTCATTTATTGTCACATTACATCCCCAATCTCACTTTTCGTCCACAACTTTTCAATTTTCGTTGTTAAAACCATATTAAAATGGCCATTATACCCTTGATTATTTATTTTCACTATAGGTCCCACTTTTTCAACTTTTAAACAGTTATGTCTCATTATTTTCTTCAGTGTATATGACTCCCAACCTTTTACTTATTTCCACGCTACATCCCCAGTAACATTTTCCTTTCTCCAACCTTTCAATTTCTACTGTTAATTCCTACTAGAATAAGAAACTGATCTATATCAAACCCGCTAGATACCTTATCCATATAGGAAAAAAAGTTATTAATCTGTGAAGTAGCTAGAAAGATCGGATTGGATTTTATAATCAGGCACAAATCGTGTGTTGGATACAGATTGAGGTGGATCCGCCAAAAGAAATCATTTTCAATTTACAAAAAATGGGATTAAACCCTAATAATATCATAATTCTAATTTATTGTATGTCATGTGTTTTGCTTTGTGATCATCACCTTGATCTACCCCAATTCGTTATCTGTCGCGGTCCTATCTAATTCACCAATTGCATATTGCAAGGCGGATATTTGGGACACAAAAAAAAAATTAAAGAAAGGGGAAATTCTCCCCCACCTTTTTGTTACTAGAAATGGCATTACATCAATAGTAAGTTCTGGAAATGGTATCATTATATTTCGGCATACAAAAAAAGGAGCGGATTAGGCTTGACCTATGTCGCCCCGCAGATTTTTGGTGCACCAAACCCAGCCTACAATCTGCAGTTGGTGACTCAAACCAGATCATAGGCAAATTAGGGTGATGATCAGAGAAGGGGTGAGAGAGAGACGACATACAAGAAATTATAATTAGGGCATTAGAGTACGGTTCCATTTTTGTAAATCGAAAATGAGGTTTTTTTTTTCTTTTTTGGGAGGGGGGATTCATCCTAATCCTTATTCGCCACGTGTTGTGGTGTAATAGAAAAAATCTGATCTGGCCTGTTGCAATTTTTTTCGTTCTGGATTGGGTACCAATCGAATTTGGTGTAGATTGAATTTTTTTGTTATGACAATTTATGGCGGTTTTCGTTGGTTTGTTATAAGGTTGCGGTGGTTAAAGTGGTTGGATTTCTTATTTTTTTATTATCTTTATTGTTTATTTAAAGAAATAAATGGCAATTTTAATAGGAGTTAGTAGAAAATGAAAGGTTGGGACGGAAAGTGTCAGTACATACATATCATGGCAATAAATGAAAAGTTGCCCCTTGGAGAGAAGGGGGTGTCTATACCCTAAAAGAAGGATGGGAAAAAATTATACAGAAGTTAAAAGGTTGGGACCAAAAGTGAAGATAAAGAATCAAGAGTATAATGGTCATTTAACCATGGTTAATGGTGAAAATTAAAAGGCTAGGGAAAGGCTGGGGATATATGCGGCAATAAATGAAAGGTTGTGAGTTTGTAGGCCGAAAAAAAAGACTGAAGACAATTACCTATAGGTTTTCTACGAATTGGTCATATTATCCTCAAAATGTGTTTTATGAGTTTAAAGATGATCTAGTGTCATATGACAATATGACGTGCATCAAAACACATCACATGGATATGTGGTACCATATATATAGCACTAGAGCGCAACGATCTTTGAGCTTGGTGAGATCGGAAGAGCGTCGTGTAGGTATTTGGGTTAGTTATTTCACAGTTGAATTTATTTCTTTTTCCTAACATAATAATTATGAAATCGCACATAAGAAAGACAATAAATAAGAGGATATACCCTAGTTTTGTTCATCTACCCCTATGGAGTTAGATTAAAGTCTCCCCCCATCTTATATGGCATGCCACATGAGCATGCCATTCATTCACCAATTAAAAAAAAGGGAAAAGAAAAGAAACCCTCACCCCCACAAACGACCCTCTCCGGCGGCCATTAGTTGCACAAAAAATGGGGGGTTCTCCCCCCATTCCCGCAACCGGATCCTGCGGCGGGAATGGGGAAGAACCCCTCATTTTTCTTCTGCTGCAGAAGAAAAAATCCCAATTTTTTGTGCAACTTTCGTTTGTGGGGAGGGGTTGGGTGGCGTGGGCTGGGGCTAGGGGTTTCTTCTCTTTTCCTTTTTTTTTTTTTTTAATTCGTGAATGAATGACATGTCATATAGGATGATGGAAGACTTTAATCTACCCCATGAGGGGAGACTTTAATCTACCCATGAGGTAGGTGAACAAAACTAAAAAAATACCCCATAACTCCACTAGTTTAGTTTTATTTTGCACATTTCACAGTAATTTGAAGTTCCAAATGTCATTCACCAGAGCAACAGATTCGGTCTCCACAGTTCAAACAAGATTTCCTCAATACCCTAACAGAAAATGAAATCACATCATGTTTTACCCCGCATACTTTTTAAAATTCATCTCACATTTCTTCAGTAGGATTACTTGATTTTTGAGTCAACTTGAGTGGTTTTGAATTTACTACGAAGTTTAGCACAGACCAACACCAAATGAATGAGTTGAGGGTCACAAATTTGATAATATAATCGGATGAAAAAATAAATCTTTACACCGTCCAAACTTCTGAGCAAAACCTGAATACTCTTACAACAATGGGGAAAATGTCTAGCTATCAGTCTTCAGTCTTTGTATATATAGCTACACATCATGCTGGTAGACTATCTTTGATCTAACTCTATGATCATTGCATAACTCAATATACCTTTCTACAGAGTACACAAGAAAAACATCAAGTTTGTTTCCTGTTCTCCTGCGGTGGAGGAAGCAAAACTTGAACTACAATATATGGCTAAGTTAGCAGCTGACTAAAAACAGTCAGTTGATCTTTGGCTTTGGTCTTCTTGGCTTTAACAGTAACCAGAGTACAAGCAGAACCACCAAAAAGGCAGGAATTGTGGTCGTGTCGAACTCAACCTCAACTTTCCTCTGTCTACTGCAGTGAATTGGACGTAAACTGGATATAGTTGAATTTACGTAGCCAGCAAATCTGCAAGGAGAAGAACCAACAGGGGAAGTCCATGAGTAAGGAAACTTAGAGCGTAAACCAAGTTAAATGTCAGTTGAAACGGAAGGCCTAAACTAGCATAACTGGAATAGGAAACAACATAAAACATGCCAGCAACTAGAAACATCAAAATTCTATCCCCCCGAAATAAAGAAAATAATTAAAATTAAATCAAAATAAAACCAATAAATAGAATGAGTTAGCTTCTGGGACTTCTTGAACCTTGCCAAATGTCACTGATTCTAATATATACATGAAAAAAGTTAAGTTTGATTTGCTAACCCCTTGGATGCATCCTCCAGAGTGTACAGCAGTCTCAAGGCATCAGTATAGCGTAGTTCCCCAGTCACCGTTGAAATCTGAAGGTCCCAAATGAAAGTTTAAGATATGGTTTAGAAATAAAATTAAAGACAGCAAGACAGTCTAGTGATGAAAAGGTGTAATCAGGACAATATACACACAGAAATTTACCCTTCTCCACAGACTAACAACATTGTTATATTTGTTCACCAAGTCACGCTCTTCGGATTGAAAGATCTTGAAAGTCTGTTCGGCTGGTTCTGATTAAGTGTGAACAATGTGAAAGGATTTCTTAATGTATAACCCAGGGAAAAAATGAATAAACCTAATACTGAATCCAAAGCCATTCAACATATTGCTATAAACAAAACTAGTGAAAGAGCTCGAACCATGATACCTTGTAACACATGCACCATTCCCAACTTTGTTGAGAAGAAAAAACACATTTAACCAAGTGCCAAAATCACCACACATACTTTTCCAACATCTCTGTTGGCTATGCATGGTATAGTGAGAAATGACAGGCATCCTTTACTTTGGCAATGGTAACACAGCAAAACATAATCAATGCACATGGCATTTACATTTCTAAAGTGTGAAGTGTGAAGTGTAAAGACCAAAATACTGTATAGTGCATTCAGACACAAGACAAGATCTTCCGATCTTCTAGGGAGCTTTATCTTAAATCAAAAGCTGGTCAACAAGTTAAAACTTTAATAGCAACCACATTATCCACGGAAAACAAATTTTCACACTTTTGAATAATCTTTCTTTACATTCCCACCACACATTCTCCCTAAAAATCAACTTTCAAAAAATCACTAAATAAATCTCCCTAAAACAAGCTCTAAATGCTCTTATCTATAATATAGAGGTGAAACAAATAATTCGTTGGTAATCTTTCAATATTTAGCAAGTCTTCTCCAATAAAATTTATAAATTTTCCTTTTAAATGATTTTGGGTTCTACAAGGGACCACATCAATACGAAAAAGGATACATGTACGTTCCATGACAAGAAGATGGACAGCAGAATTAACAAGTTGTATTGATTCCTCAAGAGTTGTCAATATGTAGCTCCGAGCAATTGTATCAGACTGGAACTGAGACAAATGCCACCCTTGAGAAGTTATAGACAGAGGGTGGCAACCTACTGACCATATCCAGTCCTGTTGCACATCAAGAACACAAATTAGATCAAGTTAGTTTGACCAAACTCAACCGATATTTCACCTCTAGCATACAGTTAGAGAGATCACCTATAATATACACAACATCAAAGTGCAAAGCTTCTTGATATTGAACTGAGACATTCATGCATTTTTTCACAGCAAAATCTATTATGAAAAATTTTCATCTGAGCACTTTGTTCATGTGTTAAAATGAGCACCCTTCACAATTCAAGCTAAGATAGTAAATGCACAGCAAAGGTAAACCGCTAAGCAAACTGAGTAAGACAAAAACCTCACCCCTTTTATGCTTATATTATACTAGGAAGAGCTTAAAAATAGATTGCAAGCTATTTTTCACTTGTGGGAAAGGAGACGTGTGCTCTTCCGATCTAAAAATTTCTCTTCTAATAAAAGCAATTTCTCAGGGCAAATCATGCAATTTAAAAGCTATGGAAGGAAGGAAATTTTCTTGAAACAGATCCACAAAAGTTTATAGAACTTGCATCACCATAACGAAGTCAACTAGAAGCACTCTAAATCCATATAGTCAGAGAGTTCGCACAAATTATCTTTCCATAACAATTTGAAATCTAGATCTACTGAGTTTCCTTTTCTTTCCCGTTTATAGCAGCAGCAAAATCTATCAATAACATAGAAATATTATGTAATGTGTCTCATATGTTACATGTGGCATACAAGTTACAACCTCAATGGCAGTTTCATGTGCTTGACTGTAGACTAGATGAAGAGGAAGCAACCCAGCCAGGTGTTCAGAAACAGCAGCTAATGCAGCTTTTATTGGCCTCCTGTACAGTAAAGAAAATAAGCATTTTATGATTTACAACAAGCTACATTGAAGCTTCAAAATGTTCTCAAATAATTCTAAATTTCTAATCACTCCCATGTTAGCAAACCAATTAAATTTCAAAACAAAATTTGGTCAAATTAATCATATCCACATATCTCGTGGCACCTACATATAATACACAAATCTCCACCATTCAACTCTACTCATTCTCTCCCTTATTTCAAGAAAAAATTAGTTCGCTAACAGGGAGGATCTTTTCTTTTCGTTAGAAGTATTCTACAAAAAGGTTTCACCTGATAAATAAGAATTAACACTACTATATACTCAATGTTCCCATTGACATTTTGGTTAATGAAGGGGGAGGGAAAAAAAAGGAGGAAAGGTAGAGCTAGCTAGTTACCCTTTCAGCTCATCACATGTTTAACCAAAAAGTTTTGAATTGATTGCATTACAGAATATAGATCACAAACCATGCATAAAACTTAATAGTTCGTAACTAGAGCCAACAGTTTAGGCAGCTCAAAGACTCAAAGAAAAGATCAAGGAATCACTTGATTCAAGCAGAGAATTGCAATTGTTATGATTGAAGCCAAGCAAAGTAAATCTTGGAAGGGATTTGGAATAGGCCGTCTATTAATGGTGTGTTTAAAGTTTAAATTCTTCCGATGCGACCAAGGCTTTTGCAAATATCTCTTCCTCTTTCATTTACCTTAACATATTTATTCAATCTTGATATAAAATCCGGAAATACGATATCCCCAATTTCCACGCACACAACACATACTCAGGTATAAAACATGAACTAAGGATCCAGCAAGGAAGCAGCAAATTTTGTTTAAACATTGATGAAAGATTAAAACTTATGCTAACAAAGTAACAACTAACAAGTAACAGAAAGTAACGAATGCATTGTTGCAGTTTTCATTACAATTATATCCAAACATGAAGGATTACTAGACCTCAAGTCCCAGAGCAGCGACCGCCCGTTGCATTGCAGATGACTCTCCCAGGATGATGCCTCTGACTGAACAACAATAACCATATCAGAGAGTGCTTTTGCTTGATAATGCTTGACAACTAACAGCGCATCACCATGAATGAACCAGAAAATAGGGATCTCTAGTGTAGACCTGCTATGTGCATGTGACCCTACACCATCAAAGAAAGCCTTTTAATTTAGCTAGCTGAAAATCTATATCTATATATTAATAAAAGTAGAAGTAAAATTGAATCTTCAATTGAAAAAGATTCAATTTTATTTCAGATTCTATTTGAGAGAATCTTTTTTATTTTACTTTATTTTGTTTTGTCCCACTAATATTGGTAACCGTCTTCTATTGGTAATCGCCCACTAATGATACAAAAAATTAACTAATACTGGTAACCGCCCACTACTGATGCAAAAATTAACTAATATTGGTAACCGCCCACTAATGATACAAAAAATAACTAATATTGGTAACTGCCCACTAATATCTCCTAAGATCAAACAATCTTGACAACAGGATCTAGTTCTCCTGATGTAGACGAGTTTAACATCACCACCACTCTTCACTAAATTCATATTAGGGCAACTAGCAGCACTTCATAGGCCGCAATTTCATGGGCATAAGTTTGGTACTTTTAGCTAATTAATTAATGCATTCCATTAACTTGAGTGCATGTTTGATTCTCATGATGGTTTCTAATTATATAACGTGAAAATTAAAATGGGGTAGAATGAGTGGTGGAGAATTTCCACAATGATTAAGTAGTAGAAGGGATCCTTATATAAGCAAGGACGCAAAAAGATAATAATCCTGGTAGCTAATAATCCCTAACCTAGACCAGGATCAACAATAGGACTGCAAGCAAACCACCAAACTGAAAGAGTCTTTTCAAAAGAGGCAATTTAATGCCACTCCGGACCTGACAACAAAATGATTTTGACTCAAACCACAGTCAAACGGTTTGGTTTAGATATTTATATTTGCAATACGATTTGAAACTGGTGAAGCTGTTCGGGGGGAGGTTAAAATAATCTGCAAATGCTAATTACAAATTTGACATCAGTACATTTCAATTTTAAAATCAAAAGTTACAATTATTAAATTTTAATCTTAATTAGGTTAAGTTCATAAGTTAATCTAAGTAAATATAATTTTCATTTTAAGATTGTTAATCCATTAGATGAGCCCATTCCATAAAGGTCTCATTTTACGGTCCATACCAGAAAGCTAAACACCAACTCACGATCTAATTTGGTGGGTTCATCCCATAAAATCTGTATTGCACAATTCACGCCAAAAGACCATGCTCGAGACCGGTATTTCAACTCCACATAAACTTCTTTTGTATTAACTTGGCCTAGAAGGCTAACAAACTTAACGTAACAATTTTTTAATTTTTTGTTATTATTTTGATTATTATGTATAAACTTAGTTCTATGATTTGATATTTATTGATTTGTTTTATTTCATCAACCTTACATTAGAAAAAGTATCTTTTTAGTTATGAACGAATATGTTAAAGCGGCCAACACATTTTAGGTTTTGGATTTTTTCAATGCTTGGTTTAGGTTCAGGACTTTTTCTCAAGCCATCTTCAATTGTTTGGTTCGCAAATACATTAGAAACTGCTCATACCAGACCGCTTAAACCCATAGCCAACGACCATCAATTAATTCATCATCCACTTATACATTTGCAAACGTGTCGCGATAATCCATATGAACTTCAAGATTTGACGTTCCAAAATTTTAACTTACTCTTCAAAAAGTAGTGTCCATTGGTGAAACAACCATGTCATCTTGTTTCTGCATCAGTACTATTTCTAGATCTTCTAAAATTGGAAAAAAGGGAGGGAAAGAACTGATCAAAATACCTATTGCATACATGGCATTTGCACGTCCTGTATTCAAAATTGCAAATATAAAATGGAAAAGACGGAAAGAAGACGTATGGCAGCCAAACCTTTCAAAGAGGCATGCTCATTCAGTTTCCGCAGCTGATGCTGAATAATGGAAGAATCAAGATACGAATGTACAGTTTTTCGATATGTTCCATTAACAAGCAATAACGGGACAGCAGCTGCTCTCCGAGCTACTGAAAAAGCCATTGCCAAAGCAGGATCATCTGACAGTGCCAACCTATATAAGACGCACCAATGGAACAAGTCCAGAGTTGGTACTATTACAAGATAAATCTCTTGAGCCATCAAGGAAAAAAGAAAGAGAAGGAAAAAAAAAAAAAGCACTTACTAGAGAAGAAAGACGAGAAAAGATAAATGTCAAGGCGAATATTTAAATAAATGTGTGACCCTTCCCCAAGGAGCCTAAGCTTTTTCAAGGACATGGTTAACATGGTATCATGCAGAGCAAAAGATATTTTTCAAGGCTCACCACCACTCATTTAAAAAAAGGTGCAGGTGGGCCTTCTATCAAAGAAATGAATTCGATCTGCCATGAGAATGTGATGAAGATGAGATTTTTAAATGGATATATGCAGCCCATTTGTAAGAAATTAGCTTCTAAATCAGATGGTTGACAGTTCGTCCTCACCGTTGTTTGACACATCAATGACCTATTGAAGGATAAAATGCTGCCCCCATTAGTGCGTGCACCACATCTCATTCTTCAAACTAAAGAAGGAAAATCGACACGCATGGTCCAACATTTTCTATACATTAGAATATTACGGAATAATTTCCAAGTATTTCCTTCTCAGGAGCTCAACATAATTTGGTCCTGTCTGAAATTTACATTTTATATATACTTTGTCTAGATCAAGGTTGAGAAAATTCTAATATATATTTACACTATTTAGCTAGATTCCCCTATTCAATATCCATGATGTAAAAGTAAGTTTCCAGTGAAGTTTCTTTTATATATCTAGTACCAACTGTTAATATCCTCATTCTCAACTTACTGTTAATTGGTAAAAGAGAAAGAAAGAGAGACAAACAAAAATCAACTTCAATGGAACCTACGAAAATAACGATTTTTCAATTAGCATGTCTGAACTTCCAATTCTTCAATGAATATGCAATATAAAATCGGTATCTATTTTTAGATGTTCTGCAGCAAAGACTTAACTGATAACATCGAGGGCTTGTTAACATTTTTCCCCCAGCGTTGGGTTTTTTTTTTTTTTTTTTGGTGGGGGAGGGGGGGGTAGTAAACATTCCAAACATCATTTTCTACATCACCCCCATAATACTTACCTACTTCCTAAGCACATATTCACTCAAAAAATCATTTCTAACAAAAGGCATAACTGAGCAATGAAAAGTTACAGACAAGATAGACATACCAATATATTAGAATTCCAATGGACTGTTATTAGTTATCATACAGATTTCTTACAAGACAGATTTCTTACAAGACAACTTTTAAGCGCGTAAAAGAAAATTCCTTTTTCCTGTATATTTTCTTCTCTAGAGCTTTATTTCTATAAATTTGAAGATTAAACAACGGCAGAAGATAACAGAGGCTGACAAACAAGCATATCTATAATGTTGCACACGCACACACAAAAAGGAAACATAGACATTTGAATTAATTTAAAATGATCAAAATAGAACCAGTAACCAAATGCATACATGTGTTCACTGAACATCACTTTTTGAGAAGGTAACCCCAATGAGAAAAGCCCGTTCATGAGACCCTTCCGATCAAGAGGTAACTGTTTAGCATGTCTCGCTTTCTGCATGAAGCAAACCAAGAATGAACACAAATTTCGAACAAATATTTTTCAAGTTGTTCCAGATTACTTGATGATAATCTATATTTTTTACCTCTTGTGTGATAAAAAATAATTGGAAAGATATTTTATCATAATGATGAAATGCTCCATCAGCAAGGGAAGGAGAAACTCTTCCGATCTATGAACCCCACAATGTTGCCCCTAAATGTGAAAGGAATGTATCACGTGCAACTGTGTAGTTTTGGAAGTCCTGCATCCAAAATGTTTTGTCATATATAATTCATTTACCAGACATGAAGATAGTAGACATATACCTTAGCAACAGAAGGTTTATTTTTAAAGGGATAAAATATGGAATGAGTATATGGCAAACCTCGTAGGTATCACTGAATAAATTCCAATTCTCCATGCGTTTCAACGCATCAATGGCTTTTTTCTTATGATTTTCATCATATTCCTCACCCTCAAAAGACTGAAGCTCAGATTTCAAATCTTGCATGCGTTCATCAAGTTCTGATGTTACAATTTACAAGAGCATTAGGACTGAGAACTAGTACAGTACAACAAAATTTACTTGTATTTTTAAATGGTAGTGCAAGTCCAAAATACCAGCCATAATGAATAGCATATTAATCTTATATACAAGTAAACTAGACAAAACCAGATAGATAACTAATAGAAGCGTATCTTTAAATAGAAAAGGAATATTAGAGGCTAAAAGAAATGAGCCTCTCTTTCCTTCTTGAAGCTGGATCCAGCAATTCAGTCAAAAGAGTTTTTAGAGGCCAAAGAATCTGGAGTACAGTTAGCTCACCAAAATTCGAAGCAGCAATACGTAGTGGAGAACAGAAACAAGATACCTTCACAAAGAGCAAGCTTGACCTTCCTTCCCTTACAATGTCTGAAAGCAAATAGCTCATATATATCCATTTCTGCTAGAAGAATATCAATTGCATGATGATCTTTCTGTAACATAAGAAAACATGCCAAGTGTCAAACAGTAAACAGTTGACAATTTAACAAAATCAAATAACTAACAAAACTGAAGCTGATAAACTGGAATAAAACATAGATCAACAAGTCTGGATCCCCAACGATATTAATCTTTTAATTGTTTGTACGTTCCAAAAGCAATATCCTAGATTTATAAATTGATTATGATAAGTAGCTCTCCTAACCATTAATGTATACAAGAAAATGCAATACCAGTCCAATTATCGCTACCAACAAAATAATAGAATTTGGAATGCTAGAAACTATACATCAATGCAAGGGAAAAAAAGATCTTAAGGAAAAAATATATATTTATATGCATACATCACCAAACACTGCAAACTTCTCCTGAATCGCCTCTTGCAAGCGATCTTCAGCTTCATCCTCAGAAATTTCTGTATGTATAACCACAGAACCAGTTGTCAATAAAAGATGAGGATAAACAGTGTAGTCTCGCAGGCAAGGGATTCATCATCAATGAACAGTAATAGCAAAACCACCTTGCACAATTTTTAATGTGTATACAGTAAAGCTGAGAAACAAGTAAATAGCATAAAAAGAGCATGGTTCAATAGCCACTATTGTCCAAGAAATCATGACATCCTGACATCATCAAAAACATATTAAAAGAAACACATCTACTTCTTTAGAGAGAAAAGAAGGCATGAAATAGACACAAGAAAGCAAAAGTTTTGCAGTTTCTCAAATCTGTATCATAACATAACATGTTAAATAATCTAGCTCATTCCACCACATCAAATAGAACTACTTTAACCATCCAATACCTGAAACTGCGCCTATTGTTTTTTCCACATTCGGTAGAGTCAATTCCATGCGCACGCCTTCTCCACCCACAGCAGGTCCCCATGAAAAGGGACCAGCAGTCAAATCAATAAATGCCCACCTGAGATACACATTGCCTAGATTAAGAGTTAGATGTAACCAAGAGTGCCACCCCCCACCCCCCAAAAAAAAAAAATATATATATATATATATATAAAATAATAATAAAATAAATAAATAATAATAATAAATTCAACCACAGAAAGACAAAACTAAACCTATGCTTTCCAATCCATGTATCTGTGAGACAATCTGCATACAAACCGCTTAAGTCACCAGACTTCAAATCTTTCTCCAGAAAGAGCTTCAGATCTTCAGTTTTTCCATTTAAAATCTGTAAGAGGTTGCCAAATTACAAGACTTGATGACTAAATATTTTTTAAAAACCAGATATTGTTGGCAATCCATTAAGATGCATGATCATACGATAATGAAAGCAGAATACCAGCACTTGCCTAATCTGGAGGAGTTCGAAATATTACAAAAGCAAAGAGATACCTGCAAAACTTTGCTCTGAATGATATCAGCTGTGTCTTTCCCTTGATGTAGCCTCTCAACATTATTCAACACTTCTAGATCGGAAGAGCACACGTCCTACCTGTTAAGTATCACAGGGTATTCAGTGGAATCAGGAATCTCTTATCATTCTATCTAAATAATTGCTATAACCAAAGCCAACTAGTAAAAATGAAATGGTGAAACACTTCCAAAATTTCCATGAGATGGAAGAGAACAATCAATGACTAAGTCCAGTTATGGAACAAGAAGAGATGCATATTCAAGTAGCAACCTCCGGTATTTTGAAGGAGAGTGGCTTGCAAGTCTCTCATAATGCTATGCAATAATTTTTCAAAACCTCCACAAAAAACGAATAGAATTACTGAAAGAGTGACCAGCAAAAACCAGAGCGATAAGCTACATCGGTGAATATATACTTTTTATATTACATCACACTTATTAAAAAAATGTCCTAGAAGTGGGAATTTCAGCCAAATACGCATATTCAGAAGCCAATGCTGCTTTTTGGTGGAAATATGTTTCATGGCAAAATAGTTAAACATAAAACATAGTTACAGAGTAGTAAAATTTTCCTTACTACATTATACACTTTCAGATTCAGAATTTGTTATTTGCATAAAAATTAAAGCAGAAGGATAACCAACCGTGTCTGCCTCTTCTGTCACAGTCCACGAAAACTTCGCCATTGGATGCTTTTCATACAAAGGCCTTTTGATTTTATCAAGGGCTGAAACAAATTAACAAAGTATAGAAATTCATTAGTTCGTATAGCAATAACCCAAGGAAAACATTTCTAAGCTCATGCCAAAAGGGAAGGGAGGGGAAGGGACCCAAAGCAAGCCCTCAACAGTACACACCGAGTACACTCTCTGGGATACTTCCAGACTGAAGAGATCGCTTGTCTGCAAGCCCTTATCCTATATGGAAAACAAATGAAAGATAGAATCAACCCAAACGCACGACAAACTAGCATCCCTGCTATTGATGATTTGCAACGAATGATTATTCAGATTACATAACTGGAAACAGAACAATAACCACCATAAAGGGTGTTAATTTACAAAAATATAATAAAATATATACAAACAGTTTGGATAAAACTAAACGTGTATCATCTTAAGCTTTAGATAGAAGTACAAGAAAAGGTACATATGAATCTGGAAAACTCGGAGAGCATATAATTGAAAACATTTATCACGACGCATAATAAATGAGATTCAACAAAATCTTGAGATATACCTCCTTGAGAAAGTTAACTTCAGTTTCAGATAAGCCTCTCCTGTGAAATTAAGAAAGAGTTGAGAGAGAGAGAGAGAGAGAGAGAGAGAGAGAGAGAGAGAGAGTATGTAAATCAGAAAAAGATGCAATTTTAATTAGGGAAGTGACATTTCAGGACTGACATCACTTGGGGGCTGATTTTGGGTTTTTGGTAATTGATTTTGTGAGAAGTGATTTTTTGGGAGAACGCATCGTTGAAAAATAAAGAAAAGTTACCGATCTACGTGCAAGATTATTTTAACAAGTGAATGTGTGGTTGAAAATGGGTTCGAGTGAGAATTGATTTTAAGTAAATCAAAACCATACTGACCCTTAGCTTGCAAAAGCATTAATGAAGTTGAGAAGCATCACCAACTCATCCAATAATGGGTACTAAAAAATTAGACAGATGTTACCACTAGCATTGCAAGTAATTCGTGGTTCTTAATACTCGGAAATAAATTACTACAAGAACGAAAGAGATAAGATGCACAGCCTGAATTAGATAATTCTTCTATTTTTTTTCAATTTCTCTAGCTACCACAAATAAAAATTGAACTTTCCAAAAGATCTATTTACATGGTTGGCAAAACTTGAGTCCAACCTCATGTAACCTTTAGCAGCTAACAATACCAAAATCATTCTCTAAATTGTAAGGTAACAAGGACAAGTTTTACAGCACATAGCAGCTATAAAGTAAATACTCAGAAACAACTATCTGTTGAGAATAATGCATGACATTTGCAGCCAAATAACAGCAGTTGCGAGCGCTGAGTCACAAGTCTGCGGATGAATCAACATGTTGATGTCAACAAACAAGTAAATGTCCCCACCTGGAAACCATAGCCAGTGTTTGCAAAGGCGGATTTTCCCTTGATGAGGCAAGGCATAAGCCTTGAAGCAAGTCTAAGGCTTAAGCCTTGCCACAAACCAAAAGAAAAGGGTTCAAATGTTGTAAAATAATATGAAGTGACTATTTCAAGCTAAATAAAATTACAAAGACTTCCTTGGCTTTCGAATGTCCCAATTTGCACAATCTAAACGGATGACCATCTTGTTGAATCATCATATACATGAAAACACATTGGCACTGTAAACAAATCCGCTGACTTGTACAATGAAAAATAAAAAACCAAAAAGATCGGTCTTATTAAATGATAGAAGATCCACCATGATTCTTACTCATCGGGGAATTAGAAATAGAAAGAATAAAGTGAAGATGTAATAAGGTAGAGATGTAATGTCCTCATCATAGCAGTGCATTCTCTAATGCTAGTGATAATAAAGAAGAAGATGAAATGATGTAAAGAAGATGCAGTGCAGAAGAAGATGAAATGACGTTGAAAATTTTTGATTGCTAACAAGGAATAATTCTAACAACTTGGGCAATATGGTCTAGGCTTTGGTTATGAGTTTTTATTCAATATACATAATATGAGCTTTCTTTAATTAGTTGAGCAAAAAAGAAAACAGGAAAAATACACGAAAAAGTTTCAAAATTGCAGTCAGAATTGAGGCTTAGGCCTCGTATGCCCCAAGGCATAGTGTTAGAAGCGTACGCCTCAACTGCAACCATCCATAAAAGGGTTTTGTGACTTGTGCCTCAAGGCACTAGGCTGGCCTCAAAGCGTGCCTCTGCCTCGCCTTTTTAAGCATTGACCGTAGCATAAAAACAACTTTATCACAGCAGTCACACTCGCAAATTACAAGTCTCACAAGTTTTTCTTCTCTGCTTTCCCTAAGAGGAAGAGTGGAGCTCTTTTCCTTCGACTTAAATATACCCAAAGATATGTCCAGCAGGATAATACTTTAGGTGCAAAAATTATTTTGCTTCAAAATCCATAGGGAAAAGCGAATGTTTACCCATATAATTATAATAAAATTGATTCACCAACCCAATCACTCAGCATGTGAAGAAAATAAATCAATAATGAACCCCATGAAACCATTTTCGTACAGATACCAGTTTCACCTCCTACTCAGACATAATATTTATCTTATTAAAAAATAATAAATAAATAAAAAATGGAGTCTGCACTATTTTTTTACTGCCTAGTAACATTCAAGATGCTCCATACCCATGGGCTTGTAATTATTTAGTAACAAAATCCCTAGCATAAACAATAGAGCAAATATAACCATGTAGGTAAATGTGTAAAATTAAGAAGCTACATTACTATTCTTATAGGAACCATTAAGAGAGCTGAAAATAAGCTCGTAAATAGGTTAGAGATCAAATATATCTATGCTCAGATCTGCTCCAACATGCAGGTACGTTTGCTTATTAGATGTCATGAATAACAGATAAGATTAGGCCTATGTTTGGTGCAGCTGCTTCATTAGAAATAAGTGATTTTTTTTCTCTTCAAGTGAGTCCTGCGCTCAGAAAAATCCAATTGTTATCTGACATTTTTTAGCATTTCCCGGGAACAATTATTAACTGTGAAACCATATTTACCTATTTGCCCCAACTTAATGTTGCCTGACTTTAACCTTTTTTTATCAATGTATTTGGCAACTTGGTTTACCACATGGCATCATTTCGTTGGACGAATTTAAAAAGGGGGGAAAAGAGAGAGAGAAAAGGGGTGCTGCTGGTCAAATGTACTTTTTAACTATTTTTAAAATTATCCAATAAAATGATGCCACGTGGCAATTTATAAACCAAATTGCCAAACATGTATGTCTTTGAGGCGGCTTTATGTAAGTCCACATAACTCTCTCTCTCTCTCTCTCTCTCTCTCTCACATATTTTTTTCCTGAATAACCCTTCAAATCCATTTTAGCACTTTTGTTCAAAGCTATGAAGCTCGGACACGGCAAAAATGGAGAGATACCCGTGTCGACACGACACGACACGACACGGATCCCGGTATGGGATCCGTACCAGATCCTCCAATTTGCAGTCGGACACGGCAGATCAAGAAGGGCAGTGCAATTGGGGACTAAGAGCAAGAACTTAGATCCGAAGACCGTATCTGGCAAAGAATAAGAATGGTGAAGACACGGTGGTCGCCACCATGGCCCGCTGCCAGGGGGGTGCGTTCCTTCAAGTTTGGCTGAAAACTTTTTCGCATCGGTTGGGTTTTTCCGGCGGCAGAAAAGGGGTTTTGTTGCTGTGCTTATTTTGGGGAAAATGAAGGGCCGAAACAAAGGGGTCGTGTGGGAGAGTGGGAATAACAGTGTAAAGACTAAAGAAATACTATGTGCTCTTCCGATCTCTTGTGTAAAGACTAAAGAGTAAAGACCATCTATTCTTTATTGAAACTTGTGCAAAGAGTAAAGAGTCAAGACTTCTTTTATTTTACTCTCTTTTGCAATTATAGAAATGCTATTGTGCAGTACCGGGGTACCATGTCTAAAATTTGGATCCTTTTTCGCCGTGTCCCCGTATCCTACATTTTTTGAAAAAGCATATCCAACGCTTCGATCCATACCCATACCCCGTACCCGTACCCGTGTCCGTGCAACATAGGTTCAAAGGCAGATTTGTAGCGTCTCCAAACAGATGAGTCAATTCTGTAAGTAAAGTTTGTGTCGATGCAGCTTTTGGCAGAAGACATTTTACTAAATCTTGTCGAACTGGTGGGTTCTCAATCCAAAATTGCTGTGAACATCAAATCTAGCTTACACAGGTTTTTTAGTTTTACGCCTAGTACAAATACTAAATATTTGTTTCACAAAACTTCAGTTATTTATTGCATATTTCATAATTTTCATAAAAGAGCATTTTCACCCCCCATCTTATAAACTCTAGTCTATGACAATTAGTATTTTAATTAAGGCTCCGTATGGTTTTGATTTTCTCAAAATCAATCCACACTTATTTTCTACCACACATTCACTCATTGAAATAATATTGCACATGATTCATAACTTTTCCTTATTTTCAACTACACATTCTCCCAAAAAATCACTTTTTCACAAAATCAATTCTCAAAAGATAAAAACCATATGGGCCAAAATTAGGATATCAATCTCACTTTTGCGCATATCATTTTACTTTTCTTCCAATAAAGTACTATCTAAATCTTATTTATTTACGTTATACATTTTTATAGATGCTAAAATATTTTTCAGCATATTTGGTGTTTCAAAATTAAAATAGTAAATTATAAAATAACAAAATCATCTCATGTACATTCAAAAGAATATTTAAGATGCACCCAATACCAAATTACTCCATAGGCATGGTGATGAATTTGATCACTTGATATATTATAAAATTAAAGGAAAATTTTATTTATTTATTTATTTATTATTATTTTTTTTTGAAGAAAGGAAAATTTTATTTTATTAAGGGTCCGTTTGGTATCATTTATAATTTGTCCCGTTTATATCTTTATTATACACGTGGCAAGTACTACAATTAACACCTTGTAATAATTTGAAATACCCATCCCATCAATACCATGTGGCAAATTTAAATGCTTACACGCATTAAAAAAGGACAACCATTACTTCCATTTATTATAAATCTGTCGAAACGGACACTAACTTAAAAGTTTCAACAAATGAAGATTTCAGAGTTTTCATATATGTTGGTAAAGCTTTTGGTGAAAGCTCAACTGTTGAGCTTGTCTGAAACAATGTAAGAATGATTTTTTTAGTAAACAAACATTCCTTGACATTAACCAAAAAAACTATCTATTTTACCCAAAAGAGCTTTTCCCATCTGAGAAGTGCTTTCTCCAAAAACATTCTCACACACACACTAAATCTCATCATTTAAACTACAGAAGTTGCAATCAAATGATAAAATTAGCTAGAGAACAATGATACTCTCTAAGGAAAATTTTCAAAAACTTTTCACGTGTTCTGTTTAAAAACATCCCACCCCCATGTGGTATGCATAGATACACGCCACGTGTATTTCAAATCAAAGTCATGTATATCTCAAATCCAAATGACATGTATCCATGCGTGCCACATGAGTAGGAAGTTTTTTTAAAACAATTCTTACATGCTCTGAGCAGCCATATGATATCTTTTATGCCCAAAATATATACAAATTTAATTGGGCCTCCAAAGCCCATCAAAATAAACACGCTGAGCTGCTATCAACTGTAGTCCCTTCTAATAACTTGATCCAGCCCTTTTCTTGATATTTTCCTTTTTAGTTTTATAATATGACATTATTTTTTAAGTGTTAAAATGTGTTACTTCCAATACTATCCTTGTCAATACCAAAACTGTTGTCACTATTTACCAACACCACCACTATTGACTGGGCACCTTCTAGTAACTTAGGGAAAAAAGGCTCGTCTAGTTACCATCCTAAATCCAGCTCAATCTATGTTCAATCCTTAGACTGCAGGGCAGTGTATCAAGACAACTCCTAGTATCATCATTTATGCAAAAATTCATTATCATGAATATCTAAAAACACCAAGCTTTATCCTATTCTTTTTGTTTTTGTTTACTATACTATTTCTCTGTTCTCCAGAATTTCAGGGGGTTATCTGTTTCCTTTATAAATTGATGAATATGTAACTGATTCAATATGTGGTGGTTTGTCAAACGCAGGTATTATTTATGTGTTTGCATTCACATAAAGATGCATTTTTATGTGAAATAAGGGAGACAGTGAGAGGAGTTGAATGGTGGAGACTTGTGTAGTACAGATGGATCCCATGAGATGTGGATGCAATTGGTTTGACCAAATTCAAGTTTAAAAAAGTAGCAGATTTTAGGAGAATGCAAACCTGATACTAAGGGCCTGTTTGATCTTGAAAGAATCAAAATCAATTCTCACCAAACTCATTTTCAACAACACATTTATCTATTAAAATAATTTTTTAGTAAATTCATAACCTTTCCTTACCTTTCAACCATACATTCTCCCAAAAAATCACTTTTGCTCAAAATCAAGTTTCCCAAAATCAAACACACAGGCCCTAAATAAAAATTTTAATAGTTGAAGATAGTGACGGATCCCACAAACAGGTAGTTTTAAATTTGATTAAGTTATAAATTCATGAATTTATGATGCAAAACAAACATCCTGTCAATTTTTTGTCAGATCACAAAACTCTATAATGTCAAATTTTTTGTCTTCCATGCTTGAATCAGTGCTTCTGAAGGGTTTGGATATTTAATTGCATGAACATCTACTTCTTTTAGTTGTTTTCCTCAAGTTATGGACTTCATTCTTCCTTAAAATGAATCTTTTTCCGGTTTTTATAATTTACAAAAATTCTAATTCCACACGGTTCCTTGCTTACAAGCCTACTGAGGTTATGTGCAACAGTGAAGACGATGTCTATGCTCTCGAGCCCACAGAATGTTCTGAAAGTAAGGATGACAGTTTTCAACATTGTATTTTGACCCATCTCATGGGTTAATGCCACAGATGAGGAGTTCCCAGATTACCTCATGAGTTGGCAACAGGTTTGAAACTCCACAATTCCTCAACTTTTGACAACATTTTAACCTACTAGTTTACATGAGGCGCATTTTGACTGTCCAGCACATCATCAATTGACTTCCAAGATACTACATTTTTTTATAATGCAATCTTTGTTTACATGCTCTCTCACGATATCATACTTTGGCTTACTAATTACCATAAAATTATTTCAGTTATGAACTCTGCTTATCATGTTTATATTTTTCACACTGAGTTTAGACGTCGATTTATTTAACAAAATTTATGTGCTCACTCTTGATGTGCATGTTAGTCACAAGCTTTTATATAGAGAATTTGTTACTTATTTCGTATCTGCTTTCTAATTTTTCATAAACAAGTTCAAAATACGTTGCTGAGATTTCTAGAAGACTTACCGATAGCCATATTTAGTTCTTTTAGCATCTCGCTTGGGGTTCAAAATAAAGATGTTATACACGTCTTCTAGTTGTAAATACTCCACAAGGCTTGTGAAAAGGACATCCATCAAATCAACATCAACTTGCCAAAGACCAGTTCCATCATTCCTGCCACGAGAAGATGAGACGACATAAATGAGACAGAAGAAATGAAATAAGTCAAAAGAAAATATCATAGAATACCCAAATTATCAATATGTTACCTGGTATTGGACGCATCATCCCTACGCCCAAGGACATCAATAGCTCGCTCAAATATAGATGTGACCTTTTCACCCATTTGAATGGCATGAACAGAGAAACTAGACAAGCATTCAACAGACAAGGCTCAAAAATATATCACATATCAATTGTTCCAGTTGATAGACAAGCCGATAATAACATCGAAAAGAAAATTAAGCAATGCCATACTTGTAATGTATATGACTGATAAGGGGAAGAAGGTGATGCTGGTCTCGATCAATGCTAATCTTGTAAAATGGCGTAAGAACTTCTCCAATCCGCGGAATCCTTGTATGTTCAAATATGTGATCAATTTTTGAGAACCAGCGCTCTAATTCTTCAGCATTTAGCTTAAATTCTGAAAAAGGAAAAGTCACAACCATATCTAATGACCCTACTAATGCATTGCAATATGGCAAAGGCTGAATCTGTGTAGGTTTTAAGAAGTATTGTCCGGTACCTTGATTCCCCTTTCCTTCAAATCCAATAAAAATGAAATTTACAGGGACTGGTAGGTACATTGAATCAACTTCCAAAAGCTTCAAATAATTTGCAACATTACCTAAGATTCAAAGAAACAAAACTTTTAGCTTTCAATCAATATCAATATCAGAAAGATTTAAAAATACAAATATTTAGAATATGAATGAACTGGACGTCAGCTACTATGCCATTAGATTATCAAATTTTTACATTTTGTTGTTCTTGTTCCTTTCTTTTTCTTTTTTGGGAAGGTAGGGGGTGGGTGGGTGGGTGGGGGTAGCATGATAAGAGTTCTGAAACAGGTGGTTTATTGTACATTTACAGTGTTAATTCGCAATTTTTCCATTGGTACAATGGAATGACAATGAATGCTTCCCAATCATTTAAAAATTCTTACCCTGTTGGGGGTGCTCTAACGTAGTAGTTCTACATATGTGGTTCTTCACTGTCGTTAACATTTTCTGGAGCAAGTAAATTAAGACTGAGACTTGGAAATTCCCGGAATGAAAGGAGTCACAAAGTTACAGCTAAATTGTAACCTTGGCTACAGGCAGCAAATTCACCTAATGAACCAAGCCTTAGTTCATTTGAGAATAGAGGTTCAGATATTCAAATTTCGATAAATGCTAGATGTTCCCCAAGTCCCCAATCTTGTACCACCACTATTTCACCAACAATAAGCCAAGCCAGAAAACTGCTAATTGCCTGCTACAACAGGGCCAGAATATTGTCTAACTTGGCGCAGGACTTAATTAATAATAAAAATATAAAACAAGATCATAACATAAATATATATATTTACAATATTTTTTTATAATCTATAACTCTTTGCAGAATTCATACAATAATAATGATAATAATATAATAATAGCAATAACAATAACAATAATAATAGTCGTCGTCGTCGTCATTTCTGTACAATAATAGAAGCAACCAATATTAACTTAAAAACAAATTCACATGCAAGCAAAGTTATTTTGCGTAGTATTTAGGCTAATTGGCACCATATAACCCAATTCTTCGTGTTGTTGCCATCTATGTCACTAACCTTTCAATCATGACACATCTAACCTCAAATCTCACCATTTCATCACAATCTACCTTTTTGACTTGTAAAAGATCTTCTGCCTTACTAGTCATGGGAGGAAAGGTGAGCAGAAGGGAACAGTGAAGAAGAGGAAGGAAGCCTCCCAGGCATGTGTAGGATGTAGCAGGAAGTGTAGGATGAGGAAACAGATCAAGCAGAAAGAGTGGGGTAATGTAAAGGGTGAGTGAAGAAAAACCTTTTTCTGATAACAGTAAGTTAGATATCCAAAGGGTGCATGATTCTAATTATAATTTTAGCAAATTGTAATAAGGTGAAATGAAAGCGGTAGAGATTTAATGAAAAATTTTGAAATGTGTGGTTATAATTGATTGGTTATCAAATTAGTGCTAAGTGATATAATGTCTCAAGTTTTAATTAAATTAAAAACAAGCAAATGAAAAAATAAATAAGTTACACCAACAATTCTCATAATTTAGTCTTTATTTTAACACATCGAATCACAAGTTCTGATTCTTTCTTTTCTTTTCTTTTTTCCTCCTTTTTTTTAACAACCAAACACTTGATTTGGTTTTATATTTATTTCTTCTATGCTTTTTTTTTTTTTTTAGTTAGAAGTTAAAGGGAATATAGAATGATAGATTTCACAAAAGAAGGTTAGATTTGAGGTTTAAGTGCTAGTTTGGAAGGCTAAAGTTGTAAATCACAACAAGGTTAAGATTAGACAGTGTCAATTAGCTGTAACTTTTATCCACTTTTATCCAGAAGAACTTTTAAGTGAAACACAAACTCCTTTGCAATGAGATGCCTATGCATATAAGCTCATGTTAGCATTCTATTTCCATTTCAAAGTAGAAATGTGTCAAGGTAATCACATCCATATATTTCATGAACCTGTATTACAAAAATCTCTACTACTCATTCTATTATATTTCAACCCTAATGGGGGGCTAATGATTAATTATTTATTGCAGTAGTTTGCTATGGCTATGGTCGTGGGGAGTTGGTAAATTGGATACTTCAAGAGGGGAAATTTTTTTTTTTTTGGAAAAAGAAATTCATATCCCATGTTTCAGAATCTAGTTGAAAGCCAAAGGCATTTTCTCACTTGATATGGTTTTTCTCCCCACCACAAATACATTGGGGCCCCCACTGTGCCTGAACGCCACTGAGCAACAAAAAAAGGGATTCAGAAAACAACATAGCGGAACTATATCATCTCCCTAGTCCCTACTACATAGAAGTCCCAACTTAAAACTGCATTCAGTGGTGAAAGCTGCAAATATTTAGCTAGTGAAATACAAGAAAGTAATTATCACAATAAAGAAATTAAGCAAAAATGGCAAAATAAATTAAAAAAGGATGTGGTTGAAGAGATTGTCCTGAGAGATGCAACAGGATATACAAATAACTACCTGCCTTGGTGTAGTTGATTACACCCATTTTGCCCGGATTGGATGATTCCAAGTCATTCAACTCTGTACAAACCAAGGTTTATACTTGTAATGCAAGTCTTGAAGACAGAAACTACACACTTATGTATAGAACAAAAACTGAATAACTGTTTATAAAAAATTACCAGTGCGTAGTACGGACTCACTCCAGAACCGACTCTTCTCTTTGAGGTTAAACAAAGAAAATACGGATGATTTCGCGCTCTTACGATTCCCAAATGGAGATCCATTTGACCTATCTCCTAATAACTGACGCATAACATTGTAACAAAACTCAATTAGTACATTTGCCTTGCTTCCAACCAAATATACCCATTTTTATTTCCTTATTCAACCTTTCTTTTTTTTTTTTTCTTTTTTCTGCTTCTTATTTCTTCCCAAATGAAACGCCATATACCCACATAGCCAACATAAAACAGTAAAATGCAGAAAATCTGAAATTAATTCCCAGAAAATGAACAGACCCTGCAGAATTTACCGAAAAAAGCGCCAAACGCGATATCACTTACCAGAAGGAAAAGGAAGATTACAGTAAAAGAACGAGCAGTGCGAGGATCTACCATCGGAGCAGATCTCCGCTTACGAATTTTGTTTCTTTCAATTCTCTAAAATCTTGTCAATTGAGGAAATTGGATCCGTAGAAACCCAAAATTCAACGGGCATCTGTTGACAGGGTTTTACAGGAGGAGTGACTTCGAGAAACAAGTGACCCGGAACAAGAACGGGCCACACTCGACTCGAGTGTCAAGCCAGTGGGGGAGAAAAGGGAAAATACTGTAACGGTAAAAGTAAAGGAAAATATATTCTCACCCCACTTAAGTAGATGATTAGTAGAGAATAAGTGTGCTGTGAAATATTGCCCGAGAGAGGACCCGAGACGATATCTCGCGAGATTTTAACCCCCACCCCCCTCACCGCTACCCCCCAATTGAAACACGCAGCAAGATTCATCAGGCATCAGAAACCAATTGAAAACCCTCCCCTTCCCCTTCCCCTTCCCCTCCGCCCCCTCCCCTCGATGATTGGAATTTCTCTGGGCGTGCCAAAGCTTCTGACCAAACTCCAGTGACGGGCAACCCACATCCGGCAGTCGTGGACGACGGACCATGGAATCAATTAAGTGTGTTGCTCATTTTTTTTTTCTACAAGGCTGCAAAATCGATAATCAGGTTAAATTTTTGTTTGTTGATCAAATTTTTGTTCTTAATTTTTTGCAAAAATTTTGTTTCTTTACTTAATGAACTTGTCGAAATTTTAAGATGGTTGGCCAGAAATATGTTACAATTGAATCAGATTTTTTGTTTTAATTTCTGCAAAATTTTTGTTTCTTTAGCTAATGAAGTAGTGGAACTTTTAAGATAGTTGGGCAGAATTATGTTGACATGGAATCAGATATTTAAGATACTTGGGCAGAACAATGTTAACATGAAATAAGTTACATTTTTTTTTAATTTCATGTCAGATATTTGTTCTTAATATTTTGCAAACCGCCTACCTCTTTTGTTTCTTAGAAATAAGAAAGAGCTCATTAAGGGGGAATTTGCAGATGATTTTCATATATTGAGATTTACAGTTAGAAATATTGAAATTTTCGTGTAAAAGTCAAACTTTTAAGAGAGTTGGCAATATAATTATGTTAACATGGAATCAGATTTTTAAGATACTTGGCAGAACATTATTAACATTGAAATATGTCAGATTTTTGTTCTTAATTTTATGTCATGTATTTGTTCTTATTATTCTGCAAAATCCCCGTCCTCATGTTTTATAGAAAGAAGAAAGATATACTCATTAAGGCGGAATTTGCAGAGGATATTCATGTGTTGAAATTTACAATTAGAAATATTGAGATTTTCATATGAAAATTGTAATGAAAGTTCCCAGTCTTCTATAGAAGAGATATCTTTTCATATAAAATCCGTATTTGATAGTCAAAGAGTTGTGGATTGTTGTGGACTCAGTGAGTTTTGTATAATAATGAAACTTGGTGATATTAAGCCTTACCAACCTGGAGCAGTGCCGTAGATGCCATTGGAACCATGATTATTTTGAGTTTGATGGCATCTCTTGTTTTAAAACACTGGTTTTATGTTGTTGAACATGGATTTCTTGTCATATATTAACTCAACATGGGTCGTTGACGACTTCCAAATTTCAAGTGTGAGAAGGGGAAAAAATCTTATGTGCTACCTATTTGATTAGGCATTGTGTAGCATGTAATATAGACCGGTGTTGTAGAAGCATTAATTGTGTATTGTATTGTGTAACATGTAATACAGACCGGTGTTGTAGAGGCATCTATTAGGTATTGTGATTCTTATTGAATCTTTCTACGAAGGGGAGAAATTGTACTTAACAAATTAATCGTTAGGTAAAAGCATCAACAAAGACACTTTATCGGTACTATGTGTCTTTTTTACATGTACACTTGTAAAATTTTAAGCTTTCAGGGAAAATATATACCATGTTAACCAACTCTTTAAGTTTGATATGTGAAAATGTCATGCAATTGAGAAAGTTGATCAATATCCTAATTTTTAATTATTGATTTGTGGGTTTTCTTTTTGGCTTTCCTATAGTTTATTTCTACTTCATGTCAGTTGCAATGTTGTACTCAATGACACTTTGCTACAAAGAATGTGATTTTAGTTTTCCTCTCCCTTTGTAACTATTGTGACTACTGTCCAATTAATCTAGGGGTAGAATGACCCAAATCAAGTTGGAATGCTTGATAAGTTGATGATTTCCTTCTTTCAAAGGTTGCTCGAGCTCAAGGACCAATTGGAGGTGATATGAAATCTCAATTTCCAAATCTTGTTCTCCATGATGATCTCTATAAGCCATGAGGTTTGTATGGAAGTTTGTGTTGCTATAACTTATTGTGTTTAAGCTGTAGTTCATTGTGGCATGTAGGTTGGGTTCCATTTGTATGGATGTAAACTTTGAACTACATTTCGATTCTGGCTATGAAATAGAAACTTCGCACTTATTTATGTTTGGGTTTAACTTTGGTATAATGATGCCATTGAATTTACATGATGACCAAGTCCTAATTAGCGGGGAGACTCTGCCGATTTTTTTTTTTAAGGAAATTTAAGGAGATTAATCTACTATTTTGCATTAACAATTGTGATAGAACCCATCAACTCTCGAGCTAATGTTTAGGCAACTCCTTGAACATGCTAACATAAACCTATTCTCAAATCTATGTCTTCTAGACCGGAAGAAAAAGGGGTTGTAAAATAATAACCAAATTAAAGTATAAATGAAAAAGTTGCAAAAGAATAATAAATAAATTAAAGTATAAATGAAAAAGAATTTGGAGCAAAAACATAAGCATATGAGATTAACACTGGCAGAAAGAGTACATGCTTCACTAAGATTAGAATGTATACCATGGAGAATTGAAAGCAAAATAAATAAAATTACATCAACTTCACTACAAATAAAAACTATCAACGACACAATATATACAAAACGATGCACAAGTTGGTTTTGTAGAAGTCTGGACAAAGAACACCATTAGTGGAAATTACTACAAGTTTGCTACATGTCTCGCTCTTGTTTGTTTTTGTCTTGGGGAATGGTCATCTTCAATGTAATTTTCCCACCTGCAGGCATCGTCACATGTGCAAATAGATCAACTAGTTGCCGAACTTCGTCGTTTGCAGTTTGCCCATCCTCACTTTTGCCATATAGAATCACCAACCATTATTGTATTCCTATGTTGCAGTCACGCACTTCTTGTAGAGGCAGGCATACAAGTAGTGATCCGGGCTCCTACATATGTAGCATATATCATAGCTCGTCAACATTTTTACTCCTACAAATGTATTACAAGTATAATAATTGAATTATATTAACAGAAAACTAATATAGTCCTTATAATAAACTAACATGTACATTTATTGCAATTATAAAATACTCAAAAGGAAGTTATTTTCTTATATATATCCTATACAATCATTGTGAACTTCATATATATTAAGCAATGTGAACTTCATCTTTTACTCAAATTTGGGAAATTTATAGCTAACTTGACTAATCAAAGATGGATGTACTAGATATACAATGTAGATTGGTGAACCTAACTGTATTTTTTTTAGTAGCTTCTTTATCAATAAATTAAATTCTCTAATTGTTAGTGGCTTTATTCCTTGTTTTGCAATCACATTTTTCATATTCCTTCTCCTACAAAAGAATTCTAAGTTTTTCACTCTTGAATCTTAACCCAACCAAAATGACTAACTCAGCAACACCATAAATTCACAAAATCTTTGCATCCCATTCCGTCTACATTTAATTTTAATTTAAAGCACATGTATGGCTAGCCTTCTCCTACCAAAGAATTCTAAGTGTATCACTCTTGAATCTTGATAGAGTCCAAAAAGAGCAATAAATTAGTACATTCAATGAAAGGCAAATATGCTCTAAGTCCATTTAATCCTTATTATGCTTGTCTATTTGGACAAACAACAATTACTCAAAAAATCTGAAACAAATATTAAAATTCTACAAAGACAATTCTGTCGAAGAGAAAAACCTGGAAACTAATCGAAGCCTCAAAAGAGTGACAGTTAAAAACCAAGAAAGCTGGAAACTTGGGGGCAATGTATTGGGCAAGAAATTAGAACCAACATATTCTGGGCTATGGTGGGAGGTTTATGGCTCTTTGAGTTTCACAATCAACCACCAATTTCATTACCCGGACAATACTTACCTCGACACGAAGTTTAGGGAACAAGGGATGCTAGACCATGAGCGCAAAACGTAGTAAATCGGAATGGCAGTCGGTAGAGGGATGATGGACATCGGAACCATAGTCGGTGGACAAAATCACTTCGAATGAGTGCCGCCGCTGCTGGGGTTTGTCGATAAGAGAGAACAGAGGAGCGATCCCCCTTTTGCTTTTGAGCAAGCGGGAATGAATAGGTGTGTTGTGTAAATTTGTCTTAACTTGAGGGTATTTTCGACTTTTAACTGCATCGGGTAATATCTCGGGTACGCAATATGAAGTACACCAATCATTTTTCTTTTACTAAATGCACCACATTTTGTTTGCGTTGATGATCTTTAACTTTACTTTTTATGACATTACGCACCCTTAATATCTTATGTTTCATTATTTTGCGAAATAACTCATTAATTAGATCTTCTTGTTTTTAACAATAACTTTCAGTCAAAAAATTTTGATAATATATACTTCAAAATCATGAGAAAACATATTTTTTTGTTTTTATATTTTTCACTATTTTACTTTTTAAAAATATTTAGTGTTTCTTTTAACCGAATTTTTGTAAAATAAACATTACTTCATACAAGATGCAGTAAATACTAAAGAATTACTAAAACTATGACATAAAAAAGTTAAGGACCTAACTATGAAAATTTGTGAAGTTAAAAGATGTTAAATGTAGTTGATGTGTGGTGTGGTCAGTAAAATTTGTAGTGTGGATATAATCCACCCTAAAAATAATTGCAACTATTCGTATAATTTTGGGAAATATGCGAAAACGGCAAAAAGTAACTCACAATCACTAATGTAGCAAAACAACTTTTAAACACATAAATACTAACTTTCACTATATGATATTTGACACAAATACCCCTCATAACGAGCATTTCCATATCGAGAAAGTTGACTATCTCGACTATTGTTGATATTTAACACAACATTATCAATTTTATAGTAGCTGAATCTTTCAGCAAATACATTTAAGGGTGATATTTCCAGCTACTTGTGGATAGCTAAGGTCGTGTTAAGTGTTTTTTCTTTGTATATAAATCATATAAGTGGTTGAATTTTGTAGAATCGGGCAATGTTTCTAGTCTTGAGATTTTTAAGATCCAAGAAAGGGGCACGTGGAAGTGGTGAAAGTGGTAAACCAAAACTCATTATGCTCAACAAAAAGATCACATGTCATGCTAAAATAATTAAGGCTACAAGGAAGTTCAGCGAGGAAAATGTACACTATATCAAACAGATCGTAGGTTATAGATTATAGCTCCATGAATATTCTATGTTATAAAGTGTAAGCTCGGGGTTTCCTTAAAGCTACTCTGATGCATATCTTGTATATGTGCTTGTAGGTATCAGAATAATTGTGCTCAGGAGAGGACAATTTACTAAAAATGAAACAAGTGACTATGGAAATGAGTACAGATGACCAATAGTGTAGTCAAGAATTTGTGTAAGAAATCAAGCCTAATGGAAATGCACTAGGCTAGTCCCATTAATGAAACCACATTACAATTGGTTGGCAAAGAAACCCTATGTCTATTATTCAGTACACATTTCACACTAAAAAACCTCTATGCTATGCTCTAGCCTAATTCACTAATTGCTAACCCAGCAACGTATTGGTAACTTACTGAAATCGTTTGAGTTTCCATAATCTTATGAGTTCAGTGAATCTACCTCAATGTCATGTTATGTTACAATTGATCTCATTTGTTATGTACGGTTATGATAATGGACCCACGCTGAGTGGTTAGTACCTCTCTAAAAGGTCTAAAAGTTATAGATTTTCATTTAGCAGAAAGTAAGTCAACAAAGTGATGAAAGCAACACTCAATTATTTTTTATTATCTTTCAAGCGTCTTCAGTGTATTTGTTTTCAATACATAACGGCTATGGCCGTATACATATAAGTTGATCTTACTCAACACTTTTTAGAAATTTTAGGAAGGTTTGAAGTAAAAATAGTGAAGAAAATGAGGAAACCACATTTTAATTAATGAAAAATGTTGTGCAATCAAGTAAGAAAACAAATTCAATTAAACTGCAATATCAAAATGAACTATGCCGTAAGTTAGTGTCAAATTTCACTAAGCAAGACATAATCAATAGTAAAGAAGATAAGGGTCTACAATAGGACGTCTAGATTCTATATCCTATTTCTAGATGTTATACTCTGGAATCTGGAGTTCAAGAAGTAAGGATTTATAATTCTCACCCTTCTTTGTTTACTGTTAGCCCGTGAGACTTTATGTTGTTGAATGTTCGTTATTGGTAAGAGAACAACATATGGACTAAATAAAATTTACTAATCAAATCTAATTACATTAGTTAAAATAATAGATTGTATGGTTATGATTTAGTGCATTGAATAAGTCATGCATTTATAGCAACACTGTAAAAATAATGTATCTCGAAATGTAACAAGAATAAAATTGATTATAAAATTATTTCTATCTCCTCTAATTATTAGTATTATAATATATATATATATAGTAGAACGTAATAAAAAAACATTGAAAATCGATCGATCAATATATATTTCACATACATTGGTGATAATAATAAGAATATTCACAATAATGCATATATCAGTCTTTAGTACGGAGCGATTTTACTCTTAAATTAAATTTAGTAGTTTCTAATGAGGGGTTAATCTCAAAACGAAAACCAAGTAGGGTACCATAAAACTAGTTATCTTCCTTACTCCCAGTCATATCTCTCCCCAAATAAAATTCAAAGCCCACACTAATATCAATGTACAAACAAATGCCTTTCTCAGAGCATTTTACCCATTTATATTTTCCCTCATTTTCCCCTCACATTATAAATGTTCTTTTGTAATAAAATTGGCTTTGACTTATTTATTTCATTCAATAAAAAGAGTTGTACAATGGAGTAAATCCGTTAACTTTTTCCTTTCCATATTATTTCCTTAATCCTTATACTAAACCTAGATAGGCATCAGCACATTATAGGACATGAACATGTGTGGGCATCCATGCATCCATCTTTATATACTACCAACCATACACTCGAGAGTCTAAACCTACCCAAACGAGTTCATTATCAACATTTTGGACGTAAATAGGCCAAATGCATACTCTATATTGAAAATAATAAATAAGAAGAGGAAGTGCTGGAGTAATCCAAAAGTATCATAAGCCATTTAGCACAATGGCGTCAATCTTTACTCAGCCACGAAGACTACAAAAATGAACTCCTTGATGTATAAGTTGCACGCCAGCTTCTCCGGACGAGCCTTGATGTCATTTACCCTTATATTCTCTAGCAGACGTTTCAATGCCAAGCACTCGGCTATTCACGTCATATATCCATGATGAAAGACAACCAAAACCAAGTTTTAAGTAAGAGATAATCTAAATTCCCTGCACTCAAAGAACAATTCTAATCCCTTTTAGTGAAATCATTTATTAGAATGCAAATAGAGGAACATAACAAGCAGATATTTCAAGTGACGGTGTCTAGTAATACATGAGAGAATATGCAACTCAAAGTGCCCAAAAAAAGCCTTCCGTCTTTTTTTGGAAAGTTAGAATCAAGTAGTTAGCAAAAACGATTGCACAAAACGCATTTGTCCATGCTAGCATGTGGATAAGTAAATTACAACAAAAAGCTATCATAGTTCCTCTAGCTAGCTTCACTATTTTGACATATATGCGCAAAACTTAACCTTAATTTCTTATAGAACAATTAAAAATGCTTATAAATTACAAATACATAAAAAGAAGAAAAATGCAAAATTTTTAACAAAATATATAAAATTTTCACTCTTTATAAAATGAATGTGTATCACAATATATTTTCTTACCATAAATTCTCTCTAATTATGAGAAAAATATGAAAATCAAATAATCTGAATATCATCACGTCTCCCTCTTCTACAACATGATCCTTCCCTTCTGATCTCTATTGCATGGAAGATAAATTGTAGCAATTACGAAGAAACAAACAACGACTTGGAAAAGAAAAAGAAAGTGGCATGCTCAAGGGGGAATTTAGCGAGAATGAAAGCATATTCAGGCAATTATTTCTAGCATTTAGATCACCTTCACCGAATTAAGAATAAAAGATTATAAACTAAGAAAGTATGAGATCCTATTAAACTTTAAGACGTACCCACTTAGAATGAATGTGAAAAACCAAGTGATGTAATTACCTGAGCAAGAAAGCAGCAAGATGACGATGCAGAGATACTGATGCTATCATCTATATTAAATACTGCAAATACCCACATATCCAACTATTGAATTCCAACCATATGCAGGTAAGCACAGTTTATTTTTGCTTACAACTTGATCGAGGAATGATTATTCATTCTAGATAACTACCACATTTTTAAGGGAAAAGAAATGGAGAGACTTGTGGTGTTTGATCAAAAAAAATGGAGAAGCTTGGCCAAAGGAGTCACAAACCCATAAGGATGAGGAGAATGAGATTATTGTTTCAATTTGGTGTCTCAACATATGTCCCTCAAATGAAAACATTATACATCATCCTAATCTACACATTAATTTTCTAGGACATCCTCATAAACACCCACCATAGTGGCTGTTTGGAAGATAAGTTGCAAAATTCATTGTGGTGTCGTGGTTGGTACTAAAATTTACCTTGTTGACCTGATTTTGATTTAAAATAAAGCTCTCTAGAACAGGCTCTTCGTGAGGTGTAAATGAGGATGGCGTATGAAATTTTTATTGGAGAGACGTACATCTTACCACCATAATAAACTGGTAGAAATTTAAGAAATAAAAGTAAGTATTTCATTCTCTATTAATTAGGAGGTTAGCATGACATTGCGAAAACTAGTTATAGCTTAAGAGATTTAAAGATTCCAGAACAGAGAAAAACCTACTATTGTTGTTGATTCATCACTAATCACTAATATATAAAAGTTTGGATGATGGAAAAACTTTTGATTTCCTTTTTTATCCTTACATATTTCATAAAATTCCTTTTTATATTAATGAGATGCATTACTTGGAACTAATTGCAATGAGTGTCATCATTAACTAGATTTTCACACGTGCATTGTAAGGGTAGAGTTCTAGATAAATTTCATACATAAAATGTAGTGTGATTATGTTTCTTAGGGTTGATGTCATAAAAAAACTAAAATACACTGCATGTATGCGGTTATGATTACCATACGCTGGTTAGTAGTATGTAATTAATTCTCTATTTTGTATTTTAATTGTTTCCAAGAGCACTATCAACTCAGGTATCGAAACTCACATTACATATGTTAATGTAAAGAATATTAAGACTATAGATTGTATTCATGAGACTTCATTCACATATAGATATTTTACATCTACAATTAGGAGAAGCAATTAAAAGATATTTAATTAAAAATGTTTGTATTGAATAAAGAAAATTGAGATTAAAATTTGTTGCTTAACGAAATCCAGCATTATGAGTCTTTATTACAGAATTTAACTCTTCAATGTGTGCAACCTACACTAAGATAAAGGAATTATTAATTAAATTTCAAACATGTACTAAAGAATACATCTATATCTTACAATTTACGATTAGATAATTAAACTCCAAGACCATTAAGAAATGTCATCTAATAGAAAGATTATAGTACATACAATCTTTAGCAATCTAAATATTAAGGATATATGTACAAACATTCCTTGAACTCAAAGCAAAATAACCAAATATTCATTGATTTATATCACTAGTGGAAAACAGTAATAGGAATATAATGGTTATCAAGAGTTATAAATATTTTTAAAAAACAACTATTATTTTTACTGCTTTCCGATCTTAAAAAATGGAAATAGTTTATAGAACATACGGCCATATGGAGGATTTTATTGTCTCCCTCCAATCAATCTTTTTCTTTACAGACCAGTTAATTTTTCAAAGGGTTCTATTGTACTCACACCTATATCACGAGAATTGGCACACAAACCACTCAATTTATTTTAACTGATGTAAAAAACCTAATCCCTAATAATTGAAATATCATATTTAATTGAACTCATACGCCATATAAATCGAGAGTCTATTGGTTAGTTCTATAAAACTTACATTATAATGAAAATACCAATAAGTCAGACAACTATTTTAATAAACATATATGAATAATTGCAATTATGGTAAATACTCTGTTACAAAACTTAATACAAAATATAAAAAAGAAACTTTTAACTTATATTCGAGAAACTTGTAGAAAATACTCAAGTTTTCTTTATTTTATGTAGATTGTTCCTTTTTATTGATTTTACATAAATCATCCTAATTTGAGAAACTTTTAAAACAGTTGTATAAATATCTAAGTTGAACAGTTTGATATTCTTCAAAATTATATAACTTCATCAACTCTAAAATTTAGCATCAATTCGTTCTCCATTAGATTTTTAAACACCTATGTCATTAGAGTAGCCATTCGGATAAGTAATACTCATGCAATGCACGGAATAAACCACCAACAAGTTGGAATCGAAATATAATAATAGTTGTAGAGACACAATGAAATTAGAATATACAAGTACAATACTTCAAGTCAATAACTTCATTTGAGTATTAACATATGTGACTTATTTCAAGTAATACCAATATTTTAAAAAGGTCTTTAAATACAATATTTGAATCTAGACCCACTATATCCTAGATGTCAATATTGACTCGATCATTTACACGTGAACTTAGTCTTTAAATGCCTTTTCATGAACTCAGTTATAGTTTTCAATGTTGACTCGGTCATTCACCTGGTGACATTGACTCGGTGACTTCACTAGGTTAATGGGTTTTTGGTTCAATCAGTGAGTCATTGCTAACTCGGTTGTCAATTCAAGTATATGTGGTTAATGATAAAATTTTTTTGAGTAAAAACAGGCAAAAATAGTGATATATAAATGAAAATTGACAAAAAAAAAAAAGTTAATACAATGGTTTAAAAGCTACTTCTTGACGTATAGGTCATGAGTTCAATTATTCACCATTAGATTTGTAGCAATATTTTTATGAAAAGTGACAATAGGGCGGGCCTTGCACATGTTTTGATTTAGAAAATTATCTTTAATTACAATTTCTTGTATATAATAGAGTCGTTGTAGTGTAAATATGAACTCAACTATAGTTTTCAATATTGACCCTGTCATTGACCCGATAACTGTTGTGGGCTAATGTGTTTCTAGTCCAACTGGTTCACTGCTAACTCGGTTGTCAATTCTAGCATGAGTAGTGTGTGTGTGTGTGTGTGTGTATAAAATAGTAAAGGAATTAAGTCTGCGGTACCTCCAGCAGGGGCATTTTTGACTTTTTAATTGCTTGATGTAATATCTGCGGTGACAACTGAACATGTATTTCCTTATCAATTCGTTACACAAGTTTTATAATTTTTTCTTTACATTACACTCTATTCATTTAGATTTTGGATATGGGTTTCTTTACATTTTGAATTTCGTCGTTGATTATCCGATTTATATTCCAATCCCTTCTTATCTTATCTTTTTATCTTTCAAATCTTTTGGATTCTTTTCATTTCGATGCTAACAAATTATCTTGGTGACGTAGGGTTTTTGAATGTTAATAATGCTTTTTCGTTGATTGACTTTTGGTAAAGATTCACAAGGTGTTTTGATGTACGACTAGCACAAGTCTAAATGCCCTTTCATGCCACATCTATGGTGCAGTTCTTCGGAAGACTTTCTTTTTGGATGAGCTATTATCATTAGATGCTTTGTACATTATCTTACTAGAGCTTTGTCCATGAGCTTTTCCACATCCACCTCCACGTTTGTGTTTGTGACTGCGTCTACATCCATTTCAATTATGAGATATTTCATTTGCTTTAGGCAATATAGTAGAATCAGTGGGGGCGTAATTCATGATTTTTCATGTGCAATTCATTGTTTTGTTCATCTACTAGCAAGTAGGATATAAGTTTTGAATATTTTTTGAAACCACGCTCTCGAGATCGGCTGCTGCAGGAGCACACTCGAGGCATAAAAAGATGGAAAATTTTTTTCCAAGATATTCTCGTCAGTTATTTTTTTCTCCACAAAGTTTCAATTTAGAGCTAATTCTGAACAACTCAGAATTGTATTGACTCACGATTTTAAAATCCTACGACCGGATGTGTATCCACTCATAGCACGCTAGAGGGAGGACTATAGTCATCTAATGGTCAAACCTCACAATCAAATATCCCATGGTTCCTCCGAATATTTGATTGTGAGGCACTCAATTTTCAAATCATCATTGAGATGATGACAAAGGAATATCAGTGCTTTTGTACAGTCGTAATGGGATTCTGTATTTCCTTCTTTTATTGTCTTCCCTAGGTCCCATTGAGATAAGATGAACATCGGCATTATCAAGGCTCATGACAAATAGTTCTTTCCAGATATCTCAAACGCAACAAACTCAAACTTGGTGATATTGGCCGTTTATGAGACTCTACAATGAAAAATTAACCAAGTTAGCTTTCGTATAATTACATAAAGTCATAAAAATCAATGTCAACTTGACATGCTATCCTTCAAGGATGTGTATCATTTCACATATCACTATATATATGGTCAATACAATATATCATAACATGCGCTACTTCGAGCACATAAACTTTTGGAATTAATTTAGATTATTGTAACTTTAGGAGCAAAATATCAATGTTTTTCAGGAATATTACAATCTGTTGTGCTATTTCAAAAGGAATGACGATTTAATTTTAATAATCTTCATGAATATTAAGAAGGGTTAATTTCACAGATCGTCTCCAGCCTTTAAGTTAAGAATCGGCTGGGTCCTCAACCTTTTTTTTCGACCTCTTAGGTCCTAAACCTTTTATAGATTCGCACAGTAGGTCCTTTTTGACGGATTCCATCAATATTACTGTTAATTTCTCAATAAAATTACCATTATACCCCTTAACTTTTTTTATTTTAAAGACAAAATATTTAAAAATAATAAAGAAATTAGAAAAAAAAAACCCACCCTCCCCAGCCCAGAATGGCAGCTGGAATGCTGTCATTTCTGACGGCCAAAATCGGAGACGGGTCAGGGAGAGGTTAGTATATGTAATTCATATTACCCATTTATTAACCAATTTAAATATATTTATATATTTCTATTTTCATTTTTTGTTTATTAAATAGTATTCTAAACATTAAAATTACAATTGAAATTACGAAGCTTTCTTGATAAGTTTTATCATCTTTTTACTTTTCAAACCATTAGAGTTTTTAGTAAATATTTTTATTTTTGTCCAAAAAAGGTAAGTGGGCCGGGAACGAGTAAAAATTATCATATCCTTCCTCGGTACATTGTTAAGTCAGGTCGATTTTTTTATCTCATTCCCGACTGAATTACTTATTTAGTGGGCTACTCACTTTCTTAATAGGATCGGGTACCTGTGGATATCGAGGTTGTCGGGTCTTTTTGCACTCCTATTAAGTCACTTAATAGCATTTCATATCAAGTAAGCACATAGTAACTATTAGTTAACAGCAAGATAATCAAAACATTATAGTTTAATATGATTAATCATACATTACTTAACATTTCATACTAATGTTACATATAATTTAATTTGATATCTTCCTGTGCAATGCACGGGTGATAATCTAGTTTAGTAATATTAAAAATGTAGTGTGGTTAGTGGTTTTAGTAGTGTGAATATAATTGCCCTTGCAACATTTAAATTTTATTTTGACTAGGATAATATTTATACTAATTAAATTTAATTAAATGATTAATGGTTTTTATGTTTATGGGCTCATTCCACAATTTTGGAAATCACTAAATCCTAATATCCTATTAGTCTAATTGGCTATTGTATACGCAATTCATCTGCCTAGTTGACTACACCCTATGTACTGAGTTCCATGAGACGTGTTTATGATATCATTCATTCCAATTCTATTTCTCATTATCATATAACAGCTTTTATCTCTAATTTTCACGCTTTCTCGCTTATAATCCACAAAAGCAATGCAATGAATCTTCATTATGTACGTTCCAATTTATTCTTACCAAGCTCCATTAGCTACTTGTACATTGAACTTTCAAAGTCGTCTAGATTTGGGTCAAACGGAAAGTAAATAAACAAAAGTACTTGTATTGAACTTAGTAGTTTGTAATTTTTTTTTTTTTTAAATTTCATATCAACACAGCCTAAACTAAAGTACTCAACTTCCATTAAAATTTATTGACTTTTTTAACTTCTACTATTCTCCCTTTAGTGTGGTCCTGCCAAACTTTTTTCATATCATTGAAGTGAGCATACCACCTTATAAAAGCTGTAGTTATTCCGAAAACTATCAAACTTAACCCTTGGTTAAATTGCCATGATCATGACTGATCCAAAAAAAATATGAATGGAATTCATGGGAACCATTTCACAAAGCACCCGGTCTTCATACTTCCTAATAACAAGATTCACCCGAATTTGTTTTGCGATTATCTAGTGTTATCTAGAGATTATTTGTACACATTATATTGTTATAGTGGAAGATTATTTAGAGTTGGGGTTCTGAACGTAAACAAATTATAGAACCATGTTAAATCTTCAAAGTGTTTGCCAACTTTAACGGATTATAATCTGTATTATAATATGTCACACGGCATCATTTTATTGGGTCTTCCGATCTTTTCAAAAAGTCAAAAAGTAAAAGTCAAGCCGCAATTGTTTACTTTTTACAAAAACAACCAATAAAATGATGCCACGTCGCAAATTATAATCCAGATTATAATCTCATACAGTTGCCAAACACTTTGCTTGTCTTCATTTATTTTTCACGTTATTGTTTAGTTTTTGTCCTATTTTTTTTTATCTTCTATTAGGTTCTCACAATATGGAGAATTAATATTCCACTGTAATCGTTGTATTGGCAACTTTTCTCCCAACAAAAATGACTTTAGATCCCCTTAAATTGTATAGAGCTAATAATAGTTTCAATGTAGCACCATATAATATGACATCATATGCCATATATATGATCATGTGACGTGCATCAAGAAACACCAAATGTAAAATTACAACTATGTAGCATGTCTCGATACATATTACATGGCCATATAGTACTATATGGTACTATACATATGGTGCTATATCATTTTTAGAGTTAATAAGGCAATTTAAACCCTCTTTTGTCATAGTTTAAAAATATCAAGTTTATCATTCAATAACACTTATCTCCAAATATATATATATATATATATATTATATAAATAAAAATAAATAAATAATCATTTATATCTTCCGATCTGTCCAAATTGAAATAACATACTGACAGCAACATAGACTTTTTTAATTTGATAACAGAAGATGAAATAAGTATTCTTGAATACCAAAAATTGTTCCTTTTTAGTTCAGGTCTGCGCTTTTAGTGTGTGCGTGTGTGATCAGGACTTGAACGAGATCGGAAGAGGAGACAAATTTACTCCAAAGTCCAATTTCGTAAGTTGTTAATCTTCCTTAGCTTGTTCATTTGTAGGACATCTGGCCCTACATGAGCTTTGAAAGAGCGGCAGCATCGTCTTATCTTTGGTTACTTAGTCCAAAAACACTTCTAATTACTTGCTTAACTCATCTACATTGTATGCATTTCTCCCGACCAAGACTTTGTATATTTGGATATAATCATAACTCAAAATTGGACTGGCACCAATTATATTTTTCATCGTTTATATTTACATATATAAGACTTTTCTACTTTGGCAAAATGCTAAGATATTTGGTTTAGATGCATAATAATAATGGCGTGTGGTATCTTTGTGCTGTATGTGAGCGTTGTATTTCTGTTAAAAAAATTACATTTTTTGTCATGATGTGGATAATGTGATGTTGCGCTTCTAGTGTTTCATACTCTTATCTTAGATCACACCTCGCTAGCATAACTTGTCGGTGTATGGCATACATATCATTCCACGTTTAACAAAATTACAGTAGTTTTTTCAGATGGCGTGTTAAATTTCTATTAAAAAAAGTAGTCTAATAATTTATTAAAAAACAGTAGAAAAATATTGAGATCCTATTCAAACGCACCACTTGTATAAACTATTTTGTAAAAACACTATAGAGATCGCTATAAAGATCGCAATTGTAAAAAAAAATGAAAAATGAAAAATCAATGTGTGCATTTTCCATTTTCTCTCCATTTTATCTTCCCATTTTTTTCTCTTATCCTGTCAATCTCTCTTCCCTTTACTTTTCCAAGATTTGGAAAATAACAAATTGATTTGCTCAACAAATCTCTCTCTCTCTCTCTCTATATATATATATACATACTTTTATATTTATATATATATATATATTAATGACTTTAAGTGCCTGGTTTTCATTATTAATTTGAACTAAAGAACTTATTTTATTTTATTATTACTATATTGTTAATATTACATCTTCTTTTTTATGATATTTTAAGTAAAATACTATTTTATCAAATATTTAGTTTTCCCGTGCAATGCATATGTAAGAGACTAGTAGTAACTATAAAAAATTTTTGGTATAGTCTAGTCTAGTCTACTTGAAATGTAAAATGACCCCAATTAGACACATGTGGCAAGCATTTCGAGCATATCTTGACCGACTTACCAAGGAAAGTCCAATTAAAAAGTCTCCACAGAGTAAAATCAAGACTTTTAAAAAATATATAATAATACGACTGAATTGAGTACTTTAAGATTTTATAAATCTTCACAAAAATTAAGAAAATTTCAATTAATATAATCAGAAAAGTAAAATTTGATAATATTTTCCTAATTTATCCTTTAATTTTACTCATTATTTCACTTAATAACTTTAATTTATCATTAAAAATACATATTAAATAAGTATAATTTTGATCTGGAAACACCCAGTATATGTAGTGTCTTCCCCATAACAAATTTTATTCATGTAGACACGACCCGCATGTAAATTAGTAGTGGAAGGCATCATATACATTAGGTGTCAAAATTGTAAATAAGAAAATATAAGAAAATTAATATTTCAACTATAATTTAAAAGGAATGTGACATTCTTATGGGTCCAATAAAAATAATATACATATCTTTGTAGAAAGGAAGGAGTATCACGGTCACTAATTTCAGAGACTAGGCATTTGGCTTGATTAAACTGCTCAACCTGACTAACCAACAAAACAACAACAACAACAACAATAATAATAATAATCCACATTTTCAAATAGGCCAACAAAGAAAAGTTATCATGTTAATTTCATTATCATGGGCAAATCCCTCAAATATATGGGTCCCCTCTACTCATCTAGAAAATCCCACCAAAAAAAAAAGAAAAGAAAAGTACAATTTTCTTCCATGGTACTGGGTATTTGCCTATATAATCAACTAAAGTCGCCCCCTAATATCATCCTAAAACACTAAAATTAAGTAGAAGCTATTTACATTAGGCATTGAAGAAGAAGAAGAAGACATGGTAAAGAAAGTGGCGGAGGCGGCAGCAAAGCCCCAAATGGCACGCGAGGCAGAGGGGTCGTGGTTTAAGCCCAAGAAAGGTAGTGTTTTTCCGGCAAAGAGGAGGTTGGTGAAGAAGATTATATTTGATGACATTGTACATTGTATTCTTTCATGCCTTGGGTTTTTCTTCAGAGGTCATAGGTGTGTGGAGAATAGGATGCAGCCTTACAAGAATTAGTACATAATTTCATGTGAAAGGAGATAATTCCATGTCTGTGGCATTCACCTTTGTTCATTTAGATAAGGATTACCTGCAATTATAGCTAGTATATTACTTTCTCACAATAAGTTTTTAATATCATCCGTTAGAAGGGAACATATGGTAATAAAGAGCATAATTTTGATTTTCTATTGGTCCACATGTATGCACAAGTCTTTATACGTTGGCTAATATTTGTTTTGTATTTATTTGCTATGGGTCTTTTTACCTAAATATTGCCCACTAGATGACGGCGGTTTGTTGAAGCAGACTGACTTGAAATTCTAGCTCATTGGAGCATTTTTATTTTTTTTTTTATTGGTAAGGAAGATCAAGTTACCTGTTGGAGCAAAACCTTTTTTAATTGATATAAGAGAGGCGTAGAATTTTCTTTTTCATTTTCCTTTTTTCTTTTGAAAGAAGAAGAGGTAGATGACGGGATTTTCTATAGAGTCTATAGTGCTTGTAATATAGAGTCCAAAGGTCTAGTTGACGTACTGGGTAAGAAAGAGAATAGCTTAATTCAAAGACAAATTTTATGTCAAAGGACCCACATAAATAAAACTAATAAACCCATTCAACTCCACCCACTCCTAAGTTAAACGGTCTTTCTATAGGGAGGTGAGGGAGAGGTTACCGATCTCATGACTTCCTATTATTAGAGAATCAGGAGATAGGGTCTTTGTGTGCGTGACCTCTCCCTACCTCTCCTTAGAACTTTTCCTAAATTAACCCCCAAATTGCAAACAATCAGAAGCCCCCCGGGCCCGGGCGACGGCTCCCCCTTCTCTCTATCTGCAAACTTTCTGCCACCGCACCCACTGCCCCACCACTGTACCACCACCAACGAAAGGATAGCAGATTGAACAAATTCCCAGTTCCCTCTTTCTCTTTACGAACCACCCCCACCTTGGCTCATTCGAACAACCACCGCTCCAGCTGCCAGAGCTCCCACTCACCGAAAAAAGGTTAGTCGATTAATCGCCCACCCCTTTCATTTTTTTAATGCAAAACAACATCATTTGGTAACCACCATTTTCTTCTATTATTTTTTGGGAAATTTGCGTAAATGGACCCTATCGTTTGCTAGTATTGCGGAAATGAACCCTATCGTTTCTAACTTGGCGATTTCAACCCTAACCTATGCTAATCCTTGCAAAATGGACCTTATTATCTAAATTTATCAATTTTTTTTATTAAAATGATCCTTTTAACCTTGTTTTCTTTTTTCTAAAATATAATTCTTTTTAAAAGTATTTTACCCTTAATTTCAAGTAAAATATAAAGACAAAAATTTATATTTTAATGTACTTATATTCAACTGCTATCATAATTTTACCTACCCATGACCTTTTGACTTTTCAGTTAATTGAAATATTTTTTGGAATCTCCTGTGAAAGCTCCGACCTCTTCACCCCAGCGTGTGATGACCAATATAAACATCAACATGATACATTAATATGATACATTAATTAATTACTCCCCCGTCCCATAAAGATAGGCGGTTAGTTAATTTCACACGAATTAAGAAATGACTATTAATATGGTTGGGACAATTAATTTTACATATATTTTTATTTATAACCTTCTTTATCATTAATATTAAACTACATTGGTAGTTGATGCAGATGATTAATTAGGGATAAAACATAGAAACAAAAAAATTAAATGTATGCTCAATTTAGTGAACGGCCTATCTTTGTGTGATGGACGAAAATGAAATGCTGGAATATCTTTGTGGGACAGATGAGAGTAAAATATAACCTTTTGTCTTTATATTTTACTTCAAATTAAAGGTAGAATACTTTTAAAAAGAATTATATTTAAAAAAAAAAGAAAATAAGGTTAAAAGGGTCATTTTAACAAAAAAATTGATAAATTTAGATAATAAGGTCCATTTTGCAAGGATTAGCATACGTTAGGGTTGAAATCGCCAAGTTAGAAATGATAGGGTCCATTTCCGCAATACTAGCAAACGATAGGGTCCATTGGCGCAAATTACCCATTATTTTTTTCCCGAACTGCCCAGATTTTCCATTTTCTGAGACCATGACTTACTTTTTTCTGGCAAAATCCTCTTTGAGTAGTGTTTATGTCATACATGGGAGCCAAATAAGTTGTATTAATAGCTAATCCCCTGTATCAGTTTCTTGTATGTAATAAAGTAATTTTTGTTATTTTTCCTAGTTGTATTTGTAGGTTTGCCCTTTGCATTTTACATGAGAATCAATAACTTTTATTTGTAGGATTGGGGGCGTCACCGGCGTCCGATAATTCCGCCGGCAACGCAGGGGTAACGGTGGTGCGGTGGTGTTGTAGGTGCGGTGGTGGTACGGTTGGGGTTGGTTTGGAGAGAGCAAAGGGGGATCGGGGGGTTTGACTTTTGGAAAATTGGGGGTTACGACGGTGGGCGGTGAGGCGACGGGGCGGCAGTGCTGTGGGTACGGTGGCAGAAAGTTGAGAGAGAGAGAGAGAGAGAGAGAACGGGGGTCTTCTGATTGTTTGGCAAATTTGGGGTTAATTTATGAATTGTTTGGCAACTTTTGGATTATTTTGTTGGATTATAATCTGCCATGTGACATTATTTTATTGGTTATTTTTTGTAAAAAGTCAAATATTGTTGCTTGACTTTTACTTTTTTACTTTTTGAAAAAAGTAAAACTAATAAAATGATACAATGTAATATATTATAATCTAAATTATAATCCGGTGAGTTGCCAATCACATTCTTAAAGGAGGGGTGGGTTGGGTTGAGTGGGTTTATTATGTGGTCCTCTGACATAAAATTTGCCTTTGAATTGGGGCCATTCTCTTTCTTACTCATCATGCCAACTAGACATTTAGACTCTATATTACAAGTACTATGGACTCTATAGAAAATCCCAATAGATGACAGTTATAGAAATTCCATGGACCATTTAGACTCGTTAAAGTATTGTTGTTCTGATACCATATAAAGATTGGAAGACTAAAGGTGAATTAGAAAAAATAAAAAAGGAAAGGAGATGTCAGATTAAGATTTGGGGTTCCATCTTATATAAAATGTGAACCTCATTAAGACGAGTAACTCATATGCTTATATATCGATTATTTAATATGAGATTTACCCCTTGACACTTCCTGTATTAACACCAGCGAACGTTATTAAAAAATTTTCATAGTTTACCTAACTCTGTGCATATTAAAGCAAATTTGATTAATAATGTTACAACCTACAAAGCCTCTTGGAGGTTTTGGGTTTGTGTGGCGTATATGAAATACACATGACGTATATCTATACACGCTATATAGGGTGAGAAATTTTGTTACAAAACTCTTGAGATATTTTTGAAAATTTTCCTTATCGTTAAATTGGTACAACACTCGTGTGTTGCAAGGAAGACCCAATTCCAAATTATTTATTAAATAAGAAATTTTAAAATTTGATGTTTATGTGTAAAAAGTACAACTAAAAATAGTAATAAGGTTTTAAACATAAAAATTATTCTTTTGTAATTATTTCTTTTGATTTCATAATAAAAGAAATGCACAGCATATATAAACAATTTTTATGAATTTACAACTTGTTCAAGCAAGTTGCATGTGTGCGTGGATGACTATTACATTCAATGGATTATACTTTACAAAAGATTTCTTAAGCATTCAAGTGAGAAATCAAGTTGTTTATTAGTTGGATTCAAGATTAATTATTTTAATAATAAATTTGTAATTCAGAAATTGCCATTTTGCCCTTCTTTGCATCTATAAATAGGGTATTTATGTACTTCATTTAAACCATCAACAAAATAGTGAAAATTTCTTCTATATAATTTCTTTTCTTGTGCTTCTTCATATCTTCAATATTATCTTTATTTCCTTTAGTTTTATAACACGTTATCATCACGAGATTCTAGCCTATTAAGCACGGTGTTATAGCCAAAGCTTGTGAAAGTCCAAACAAGTTATTCTTTCATCACATCGGAGGTATAATTTCTAAACCGTTTTCTATCGCCTATGATGGCCGGTTTTCATTATGTTTATACATATACTATTTATATATGTTATACCGCTTATAATGACTGGATTTATATGCTATATCATCCTTAAAATATTGAATTTATCGTTTATATATCACAATTGAAGGGATACATGTCGTTGCTAGATACCGCCTCTATAAACAATTTATGATTCGTAGCAAATATTATCTTGCTCTTGAAGAAGCACATAAGAGTATGTTGTTATTATTCTTGAAGAATATCACATGATAGTAAGCGATATTGTTCTTGAAGAGCAAAAAAAATGAGGGGAAATTACAAAACCCATATATGTAGCAGTTGATGTTTTTGAATTAACACAACTAGAAATCTCATATATGTTGATAAGCATAAAGTTAGATGACTTTATGGCATCTTTATATTAGCACTATATGTTGAATTTTATGTTCGATGAAGTGTTTGTTTCATATAATAAAGCATTTCTAATTGAGAAATCAGTAAAAGAAACTACGATGTTAAAATTCATCTCTACCATGCATCAACAACAAATTTGAGATTAAATCTGCACCTACTGGTGGATCTTTTGGCATATGAAACAAATTTTACATGATAAATATATGAGTCTAGTATCGTACGAATTTTACGGTTTAAAAATCAGACATCAAATGAGTGAGATATGATTTTTCCAAGCAAGTATGCCAGTACTGTCCAGATTATAGCTTAGTGTTGCATGCTATAGTTCTTATCACTTTTGTTTGTTCTACATGTCATAATAGTTTCTCATATTTCTTATTTACACTTTAAACCCATATATAAGTTCAAAAATGTAAAGAATGACTAGATACAAGGATTGGATGAATATTGAAGAATTCATGAATACCAACTACATTACAAGATATATTAAATGTACTTAACTAGGTATATGTAGCATTTCACACAATGAACTCTTGTCATAGACACTAACAAGGTTACAAAATCTTCAAATCTACTATTTGAATATACATCTCCTATGCTAATATCCATTATGAATTAAGTTGTGTGACCTTTAAAATCCAATATATATGTGTTAGCATACTTCCTTATATATAACAATTGTTATTGATAAATCCAGGTTTCTAATTTTATTTTTGATTTTTATGATAGTTCTAAAATGGCAAATTTGGTAAAGATTGATTTATTGGCTCTTAACATCACTGGAAAAAATCATCTTTCATGGATACTAGATGTCGAGATTCACTTGAAATCTATAGGCCTTGATAAAACAATACAAGAAAATAATAATGCTACAAGTCAAGAAAAAGCCAAGGCTATGATATTCCTTCGCCCCACTTGGACGAAGGGTTAAAGAGTGAATATCTCATTGTAAAAGATCCTGAAGATTTATGGAGAAGTTTAAAAGAATGTTATGACCACAAAAAACTGTGATATTGCCCAGAGCTTGTTATGAATGGTTACACTTAAGGCTACCAGATTTAAGTCTGTAGCGGAATATAATTCAGAAATGTTCAAAATCAGCTCTAAACTGAAGTTATGTGTAGAAAGGATTACCGATGAGGAAATGTTAGAGAAAACATTTTCTACATTTCATGCCTAGAACGTGCACCTACAGCAACAATATCGAGAAAAAGGGTTTAGAATGTATTCTGAATTAATATCATGTTTGCTGGTAGTCGAATAAAACAATGAGCTATTGATGAAGAATCATGAATCTTGTCCAACTGGTTCTACAGTATTTCTAGAAGTAAATGCTATGTCATCTAACCATGGACATAGACGTGGACAAAGTCATGGTCGTTGTCATAGCCGTAGTCATGGCCGCGGTTGAAATCATGTTTGGCATTGTGATTGATATAATTCTAATCCTTCAAAGTTTAAGAAATCTGCACATGATGAAGGAAAAGGAAAATTCTATTATGCTAGTAGCTCGAAGGCACACGATTCTTTATTCTATAGATGTGGTATAAAAATGCATTGGTCACGTACTTGTCATACTGCTAAACATCTTGTGGAATTGTATCAAGCATCCTCAAAAGAAAAAGGAAAAAATGTGGAAGTAAATTTCACAGATCAAGGGAATACTTCCAATTTTGGTCCTTCAGAAATGACCCATCTTGATACCAAGGATTTTTTTGAACAAACTGATGGAAATATGCTCTCTAATGATGATATAAAACTCTTAATATAAGATTAATGAATGAAAGCATCATCTACTATCAAAGTTGTATTAGTTATGACTATTTACGTTTTATGATCTATTAATGTTAGTGTGTATGCTTATTTTGTATTCGGTATGTTAACTTAATGAATATCAACTTAGATGTTTTATATTACTTATTATGAATTTTTCCTTTTTGAAGAACATAGACACTAACACTTCTTCAAATGACTCCAATATTGATAAATGCTTAATAGATAGTGGTGCAACAAATACCGTCCTAAAAAGGAAAGAATATTTTACAAACTTGATTATGGGGAAATCTAATATAAACACATTATTAGGTTCTATAAATCTTATTGAATGCTTTGGAAGAACTATCATTAGATTACGTAAAGGCATGAGATTTGTTATTAATGATGCCTTATATTCTACCAAGTCAAAGAGAAATCTATTAAACTTTAATGATATATGCCGAAATGGGCACCATATTGAAACTGCAATTGAAAACAATATGGAATATCTCTATATTGTTTCAAATGATACATGTGTACTAGAGAAGTTACCTGCAGTATCTTTCGGTCTGTACTATACAAGTATTAGTACAGTTAAAATAAATGTTTTGTTGAACCCGAAATTTGATATTCTAAGGATTTCATTGTTTGGCATGATCGGTTAGGCCATCCCGGATCAATAATGATACGAATAATTATTGAAAATTCGAAGAATTATTGAAAATTCAAATGGATATAACTTGAAGAACCAAAAGATTCTTCAAACTAATGAATTTTCATGTGCGGCTTATTCTCTAGGGAAAATGGTCACAAGACCATTACTAGCTAAAATTGGGACTGAATCCCCGGCGTTTTTGGAACGAATTCCGGGTGATATATGTGGGCTTATACACTCTCTATGTGGACCATTTAAATATTTTATAGTTTTAATAGATGCATCGACTAAATGGTCACATGTATGTTTATTATCTACTCACAACCTGGTGTTTACGAGATTGCTTGCTTAAATTATTCGATTACGAGCACAGTTTCCAAATTATTCAATCAAGACCATTCGACTTGATAATGCTAGTGAATTTACATTTCAAACTTTTAATGATTATTGTGTGTCAGTTGGGATAAAAGTTGAACATCTTATAGCTTATGTTCATACACAAAATAATCTAGCAGAATCGTTAATTAAACACCTCTAATTATTTTCAAAAAAAAAAAAAACACCTCCAATTAATTACTAGACCTTTACTCATGAGAGCAAATCTCTCTATTTCAGCATGTGGACATACTATTTTGTATGCTGCAACACTTATATGCTTCAGGCTGACATCTTATCATTAGTTCCCCCCGTTGCAATTGGTTTTTGGTTAAGAATCAAATATTTCCCATATTAGAGTTTTTTGTTGTGCTGTATATGTGTCTATTGCTCCACCACAATGAACTAAGATAGGTTCTCAAAGGAGACTGAAAATATATGTAGAGTATGAATCACCCTCTATAATAAAATATCTTGAACCCCAGACGAAAGATTCTTACAGAATGATTTGTCGACTGTCATTTTGACGAGACAGTATTCTCAGCATTATAGGTAGAAAAGAACAAGTTAGAGAAAAAGATTACTTGTAATGCATCATCTTTGTTTAAACTTGATCATCGTAATGGACAATGTGAACAATAAGTTCAAAAGATTATTTATTTGCAAGGTATAGCCGATCAATTACAAGATGTATTTACTGACCTTAAAAGAATAACAAAGTCTCAAATTTCAGCTGAAAATGCTCCACTTAAAATTGATGTCCAAGAAGGACAATCTACGGCCAATGAATCCAAAATTCACCTGAAGCAAGAAAGGTCAGTTGGTTCCAAAGATAAAAATCCCTGAAAAAAAGGAGCAGCTAATCAAGATTGTCATGTTGAGGCAAGTACTCTTGTAGAATATAATCAAAAAACTCCAGAAGAAGTTCAGGTACCTGAGAATAATGATATGAAGAGATCTCGATAAATTATATTCACACGGAAAAGAGGTGGAACCGAAAAGAAACAAATGTCGACAATATCTTTGCATGCAATGTTGCATTTAGTATTATAAATGAAAACGATGATGATGAACCAAAATCCGTCGAAGAATGTCGACATAAAAATGATTGGCTAAAATGGAAAGAGACTATACAAGCTGAATTAGATTGATTAGAAAAGGAAAAAGTTTTTGGGCCCATTATTCAAACCCTTGAAGAGAAAAAGCCTGTTGGTTTTAAATTGGTTTTTGTGCGAAAGAGAAATGAGAAAAATGAAATCGTGAGGTACAAAGCACGACTTGTGGCACAAGGATTTTCCCAAGAGCCTGGTATTGATTATGAAGAAACATATTCCCCCTTAATGGACGCCATTATATTTAGATATCTAGTTAGTTTAACTGTGTATGAAAAACTAGATATGCGTCTAATGGATGTGGTCACAACCTATTTATATGGCATGCTTGACGCTGATATCTATATGAAAATCCCAGAAGGATTTAAAATGTCTGAATCATATAGTTCAAAACCTCGAGAATTATTTTCAATTAAACTACAGAGGTCATTATATGGCTTAAAACAATTTGGTCGTATGTGGTATAACCGTCTCAGTGAATACTTGTTGAAAGAAGGATATAAGAATGATCTCATTTACCCATGTGTTTTTATAAAGAAATCAACACTCGGAGTTACCATCATTACAGTATATGTCGATGATTTAAACATTATTGGAACTCCTGAAGAGCTCCTAAAAGCAGTTGATTATTTAAAGAAAGAATTTGTAATGAAAGATTTGGGAAAAACAAAATTTTGCATTGGTTTGCAAATTGAACGTCTGAATAATGAAATTCTCGTTCATCAATCGACTTATACTGAAAACGTCCTCAAAAGATTTTATAATAACAAAGCACATCCATTGAGTACTGCAATGATCGTGCGATCTCTTGATGTAAATAAATATCCTTTTAGACAATAGAAGGAAATGAGGAAATTCTTAGTCTTGAAGTATCATATCTAAGTCCTATTGGTGCACTCATATATCTTACTAGTAATACAATGCCAGATATAGTATTTGCCGTGAATGTATTGACAAGATATAGTTCAGCTCCAATAATTAGGCATTGGAACATAATTAAATATATATTTCACTATCTTTGAGCAACGATTGATATGTGATTATTCTATTCTAATTCTTCTCCGCTAGAATTAGTAGGGTATGCTGATGCAGGATATATTTTTGATCCACATAAAGTTAGATCTCAAACAAATTATCTCTTTACTTGCGGTGGGACTGTTGTATCATGGAGATCTACCAAACAAACATTAACTGTCACTTCTTCAAATCATGCTGAATTACTTGCAATTCATGAAGTAAGCCGAGAATGTGTATCATTGAGATCTATTATTCAACATATTTGTCAAACATGTAGTCTAGCTTGCAACAAAAACATCCCAACAGTTCTATATGAAGATAATACGGCGTGCATAGCTTAGTTAAAGGGATGATTTATCAAAAGGGATAGAATCAAGCATATACCTAAATTCTTTTTCACACATGATCTTGAAAAGAATTGTGAAATTAATGTTCAACAAATCCGTTTCAGTGATAACTTAGCAAATCTATTTACGAAATCACTTCCTACTACAACTTTTGAGAAATTAGTACACAAGATTGGAATGCGTTGGTACAGAGATCTTAATTGATGACCAGATGAGGGGGAGTCCATACACGCTGTACTATTTTTTCCTTTATCAAGTTTTTATCCTACAAGGTTTCTCTTATAAAGGTTTTTAATGAGGCAGCTATCAAGAATGGTGTGCAGAATTATGTACTCTTTTCCTTCACTAGAATTTTTCCCACTGGATTTTTTTAATAAGGTTTTAATGAGACATAATCTATGAAATAGTCATCCAAAGAGGAGTTTTATGAATTTACAACTTGTCCAAGCAAGTTGTGTGTGTGGATGACTATTATATTCACTGGATTATACTTTGGAAAATATTTCTTAAGCATGCAAGTGGGAAATTAAGTTGTTTATTAATTGAATTTAAGATTAATTATTTGAATGATAAATTTGTAATTCATAAATTGTTATTTTGCCCTTCTTTATATATATAAATAGGGCATTTATGTACTTCACTTAAACCATCAACAAAAGAGTGAAAATTTTCTCTATATAATTTCTTTTCTTGTGCTTCATCATATCTTCAATATTGTCTTTATTTCCTTTAGTTTTATAACCACAATGAAAAAGAAATAGCAATGTTGGGGGATATGAGCTAAGGAGCTGATCTCCCCGTCCCCACTTTGTTTAGGAATCTAGACTTGTGTCCCCGGGCTCGGCTTTCCAGTGATCAAGTGCTCAAATTTTTTTTAATCAAAGTATAATTAAGAAAATCATAAATCATTATGATATGTATAGAATTTAGATGAAAGAAATAGGAGAGAAGAAAATGACAGTATGAGGAAGAAGGTAAAATTTATGTATAAACAGAGAGGGAACAGAAGGAATGTGAGAAATAGAAGAGTAAGAAGGAGAGAGTTTTCATAGGTAATCATTCAGGTAATCGTTTACAAAATAAGATAAATTCACCGTCTTATCCTTAAATTATTGTTTCCCAATCATACAATACATGATGATAAGATTGTAAATATACCTCAATTTTGTAAAAGATTGCCTGAATGTAGGAATGTCAATTTTACACTCGAAACCCGATACCTGCAGGTATCCGCCCCAAACGGGGCGGGTATTACTCACCCCGTTAAGTATTAAGATGGGTACGGGGTGAAATTCTCCGCCCCAAACTCTTATCGGGTCAGGGACGGGTATTGGCCTCCTCGACCCGATACCCCATAGCATTTGTTTTAAAATTATAAAAAAAAAAATTGGTATAAGAGAATAGCCTGTGAGGATTTAAACCCTTATACCCAAATTTATATGCTTCAACCACTTTACTCAATGTTCTTTATATTAAATTTTTAGCTAACTTTAATACATAATTCAATATTTGATTTTCTTTAAAATAACTTTAAATTTGATGCATCATGTGTAGTTAAATGTTTGATGGTTTCAATTTTAACATGTGGTTGAATGACATTGATAATTTAGGTTTGATGTATGATATTTTAGATTGTTTTTTCATATAGTTTTCAATTTTCTTTTTTTTTTTAATTTTTTTAGTATTTTCTTAATGGGGGTGGGTAATGGGTTTTTTTTCATACCCTCCTCGAAGCTCCCCGGCCACGTACTCGCCCCATAAGCGATTATGGAACGGGTACAGGGTAGGAGTTTCCTTAACGGGATGGGGGTGAGGGAAGGCATACCTACCCCGTTGTCATTCCTACCTGAATGATTACCTACAAGTAGTATTTTCCTTAAAATATATATTAAGTCTCCTAACTACCTACTACAACTACAATAAAGGAGACCCCCACTAATACAAATAACTAACCCACAAAACAACAAAAGGAAACTAAAGAAATAAATGCAATTAATGTATCACATTCATAAATCCAATGAAGTATTAATCAAAAGATTAGAACAATTAAATTCAAATATAATAGAAACAAAATGTATATATGATGCTAAATTTCACAATCTATCTATATATTATTAATTAAGAGAACTAAGTCTTGGTACGTCTTGTACTGTGATTTTCTCGCTTTTTTTATTTGGTAAAACTTGCGGTAAGCATTCTTTTTCTTTTTAACAAAACTTTTTGTGAAGATTTGAACTTGTGACAATTAAATTTAACAACTAATCCTTAACTACTTTACTCATTTGTTTTGTTTGTTAATCTTTTTCACTGATAAATTAAAATATCAAATCTGAAATATCAATTCTAAAACAAACTATAATCACTCTTAATTCATTAATTCACTATTTACGCATATGTGTTAGTGAGTTTAATGTTATTTGAATTTTTTTTATGCATTTTACATTTTTTTAATTTTTTTAGTTTTATTAGGATTTTTTAAATTGGGGCGAGTAAGAGGTATTTTTTACCTGATCGACGTGAACCACCCTACCCCATAGCTGTTTGAAACAGGTACAGGGCGAGTATGTGTGGGGTTGATAGAAACAAGTCACGGTACAGAGGAGACATATCCAACCAGAACTCTCGCCCATTGTCATTCTTACTGCTATGATTCCTTCAATTTTCATATTAATTAAAATGTTATGTCTATCCCATTTCATTTTTTGCCCTATAATTTCTAGATTAATTAGATTTGAAGATTTATTCCTTAATTTCAATTGAACCATATGATACCTGAAAATTTAGATTTTGTGAAAAATGTAGTGTCTTGTGTTGGTAATGATTTAATAAGTTGAATGTAAATTATAATACATTTTTTTATTTGAATTCTCATCATATTTCATTTTTCTAAAAAATATACGTAAAAATGTTTCCAACAAATATTATCAATATTTATAATATATTGTTCGACTAATGTTTTATCTTTAATAATCTATTATTCGCGTCGGAATCTCTTATATTTTATGGCTAACTTTATTTATAGAGATGAAAATTTTAAATTTGATAATATTGTACATTTGTCGTTGAACTTATGTTTTCAGATGTAATGAATTATGGTAATAGATTTTTCCCATTATTGCATATGTACAAAAAAAATTAGATATAAGAATATATATTGTCTTCTAAATAATCTTAAACTTCACTGTTACTAAGTCAAATGATATTATTAATTCAATTTATGTATACTTATGTTTTTATATTTTCTACGGGGTGCAAATATTACATTTTTATTTTTCAACTATCTAATAATATATTTTAATAAGTTTTTCTACTCGTACAATACACGAGTAGTTTAACTAGTAATTATTTTAATTCATAAATGTAAAATATATGTCATATATATTTTACTCCCGTGCGATGCACGGGTAGAACACTAGTTTGAATTATTGGTAATGGGTTATGGGTGTTGTATATTTATATTTTTAGTAGAATAAAATAAAACTAATAGACCGTGATCCCCATCGCCGCCCTATTCAAGAAATCCTCTTCCATTCACGTCGATTCACTGTCGGGTTCAGATATTCTCCATCCTATCCCTACATTGAAATTAGAAAAAAATATATATAATAATTAAACATACCATATCAATTACGGCACTAAAAAATGAAAGTTTCTTTTCCCCTTATATAAGTGGGAGATAGGGAAGGAGAGGGAAAATGGGAGAGGGGTAACTGTGATTTGAATTTGCAACTTCCTATCTGAAACGTGAGAACTTAACCATTGTAATACTTTTTCAAACCACACTAAAAATCTTAAAGTTGATATTACTATAGAAAAATGTTAGCTGTCAACGAAATTCTATAAATTGGTCATATTATATTTCTTAAAGTGGCTCACTTTAAATTGTAGAGAAACTATATTCACACGACCTTTTTTACTAGTCACAATTACAACTTATTTGTATTAAATATTCTTAGACTATATTTTTATTATATTTGTATCACAAATTTTTTATTTTTATTGTATTTTTACCTCAACTTTCTATTAATAAACAATTAGTCCCTTAAAAACTTTTCATGTTCAAAAATTTTATTAATGTACTTTAAATTAATGAGATTATATGTAGTGCCCTTTGGTTTCCTTTATGATTTTTTACCAATTTAAAAATATTTAGAGATTTTTTACAGTGAAGTTTTATGTAGAAAATGTTATAAAAAAATAATACTCCATCCATCAAATAAAAATAGTTCCATATCATTTTTCACATAGTCTAAAAAAGTCCAATTAATAATTTTGGATAAGTGAAATTTATTAACATTTTACTAATATGTCTTTTCATTTATTTAATTGTTATTCAAGTTTGTTAGTTCTTATTTTTTAATATTAATGCACATTAAATAGAGGCACGTAAGAAAATTAAAAAACTAACGAACAAAAGTAGACTATAATTTGGGACAAACAAAAAAAGAAACTGAGACCATTTTTATAGGACGGAGGGAGTATGTGATAATTAATGGGAAATTAAAGCAAAAAAGGCGATAGAAAAGTGTGGACATAAATGTGATAATTAGTAAAGATTAGATCTATTTAAAGTAAATAAAATGTGGTGTAATTAATAAAAAAAGTAGTGCTAATATAATCACCCTAAATTATATCTATTTGCGCTTATTGCTAGTATATATGTGTTAGTTAATTTTAGGGTAAACTGAGTCTCCAACCTCTGTATCCATCAGCACTTCTACCCTAGTCCTTGACTTTGGTCCAACGCCCCCAACGTTGTGTTGATATAATTGCTACCCAATTCTAACCCAACTCAATAACGCAAGCATTAGGTTGGGTTAAGCAAGTTTTTGTTCCATATCTAGTGGTATAGTTAGCGTAAATTTAAGAAATAAGTTATTTTATCCGTAAGGAAACTAAGCCAATATTAAAAGCAACTCCAATCCATTTCATTATTCTTATGCAATATTTGCACTAACAATGTGCAAATATCTACGTTAACCTATTTTATAGTATTTAACAAAACTTGATTTAACTCACAAATCAATTTGATTGTCTAAGTGAATACCACATAAAGTTGGAAGGCGAAATTAAATTATTATGTATTTACTTGGAATATATAATTATTTTAAAATTTTAAATAAGAGACCAAAAAACTTTTAAAGACGAAAGACATAATTATTTACTGAGCACGAAAATTTGCAAAATGAAATCGTGTGCAATAAATAATAAATAAATCAGGAGCATATGTATATTGTACACTAAATTGCAAAACAATAATTATGCCCCCACTAGACTAAGGGTGATAGCTCAAGTAGTAAAGAGTATCCTTTACAAAGATAAAGTCCTAAGTTCGAGTATATGCTTCCCTCCCCGAAGTTCCCCAATTGTCAATGGCGGAGCAAAACCCTATTGGAGGGGTGGGCCGTATAGTACACACGGCTAGACATTTTATATATAAAAATTTTTCCCAATATCAAGTGATTTAACTACAAATAATTTCATACAACGCACCCATGCTGCAAATGGAAATGACCTTACATGAATTTCTTCAAAAAACTACAAAATAGTTTCTTTTATTCAACTGACTGACGAAATATTGTCAAATACATTAGTAAACACTTAGAAGGAAAACTATCGCCAAGCTCTTCATCAATTCTTGTCTTAGCTACAATATTAAGCTTGCATTTTTGGACCATAATCTTATACTTCATCGAGTTTGCCCCAACTACAAAACATTTTATCGAATACAGATTTCCCTCCATACACCAAAGGCTTAAATTTGTGAATTAGTTCACGCTCCACGGTTGAATAGGCACACAACTCATGAGCGTGAATCAATAAGATATAATGTTTACTGTTAATACAAACACATACCAAACTTGGTTCACTACTATTAATTGAAAAAGTTTATTCTATTTACCAATAAGCCTATAATGGAACAAGTACTCCCTCTGTCCTACAAAGATAGTCCATTATAGTATTTTCATCCGTATCAAAACGATAGTCCACTTAATATTTTGAGTAGGTCTTTATTTTTCATTTTCATATATGCCTCTAATTTAAATTAATGAGACAATAAGAGTATATATGAAAAATACAAGTAAAATTTAATATTTCAACTATATTATCCATCATTCTTTAATTTGTGTGAAAATAACTAGTAAACTATTTTTGTGTGAGGAGCGAGTACAAAATATGAGTCTGGATAAACTAAAAAAGGAGTTTCACTTTCAAGATCCCAAAAATTTTCAAGCACCTCTGAAGAACCTCTCATGACATATGAGTACATGGATGCACGCTATTTGATAAAGGTCTTGGAGGGGACTTTCAATTTTATTAGAGATTTGTCTAATAGAGAAGCTTCTTCTGTTCAAATGTTAGTTGTTTGAACTTAACCAAAAGTAATTATGACATTAACAAGACGTGGTGTGAAAAGGGGGATGAGGCTATCCATGTAGAGAAAAGCGAGAACGGGCATCAGATAGAACCTAAACTTCTCAAAACCTTAGCATTTCACTGTAATAATTCGATTAAGCATCTCAAATTCATTAAAACATAAATACATTAAAAAAAAAGACAATATAAATAATCCATAGTCTACTGCAATCTTCATTAATGTGAAAATGTGACACAAAACAAAGGGATCTACCAAAAGCCTTATCTACACCTACATTGTTGATTATTCATAGAATCGTTGATATATTTAATGAAAACTGCAAAACATTAGAAATCAATAAACTGAAACTGTGATCATATGGAAGTTTTCAAACGTTGTTTAGAATTAAGTAGTGATCACAAAATTTATTGTCACATGCTGAATCTATAGAACGATACCACTCAATGAGTAAATGTGGATCCCCATCAGAGGCAACGGAAGTAGTTACCTCTTTTGTCAATTCTATAAATTAGAGTCATACTAACCCTGTCCCTTGTCTCTGCGTCTGTCATCTTACAAGACAAAGTTTATTTATTTATTTATTTATTTATTTGGAATATAGCTTATAACCCACTATTTAGGGCACACATGATTTGTAATCTACTAAAGCCATCTCCAATTTAAAACTTTATTTTCCTCTCCTCTATCTCTAAAATAGAGATTTACAATCTCTATTTCTCTTAACCTTTTCCAACCCATAATTTCTAAATTTTATCCAAATTTCTATATTTCCTATTTATCTTCATTTACAATTATTTAACATATTTTACAAATTAAAAAATTAAATATCAAACATAATGAAATGAACAATTGAGTCATTAATCGAGTAATTAACTCAATTAGTTAAACTTAATTAAACGAGATATTTGGTCGATTTTTTGAAATTAAATATCAAACTTTCCTTTTTTTTTTTAATCCCAAATGGGACTACTCTATTAAATACACATGAAATTAAAAAAAAATTATTGCAATCAACAAACAAGATAATAAGTACAAGATAACTCAAATTATATGAGGTTATAAAGATGGTGACAAATAAAATATAAAGACTAAAATGAACCAAAAATATAAAAACTATGGACACTAAAAAAAAAAAAGTTGGTACGAGCTTGCAATTTACAGAATGGCATTTCCATAAATTGAAAGATCTCCAAATTTGATCTCTATAATTTGGAGATTTACTTTTGCCATATCCAAAATGGAGATGGCACTTGTAGGTGCGTTGGAGACCACTCACACTCCATTTTGGAGATAAGCTCCAAAATTGGAGTGTCCATTGGAGATGGCCTAAATAGGGAAGACCCCCTTTATATATTGGTCATGTTCCCTGATAGAATGTAGGGTTTTCCATTTTCTCTGTGTCGCCATCAATAGAGAATTCAAAAGGAACTATGTATCATTTGGAAAATCATAGTACGTTAATCAAAAGAATTGATGGATTCAGGCACACAAATGCTACTCTTTCTTCATATTCTCTCCGATTCAACATGAGATTTAGAAGACATGCTTAGGGTTTTGGATATAGCTAGTTTTGCATGTTTTCGCTTTGGTTAATTATTCTACAAAAGTTCCTAAATATATTTTTAATGATGAATACTCAAATATACGAAACCATAAGTTACACCCAGTCAATTTTTCCGCTTGCCAGTAGAGTGATAGAAATGACACAGGATGAATTTGGAAACCTATTTATCCTTTTGTATTACTATGTAAAAACATTATATATTGAAATATTAATTAATGTCTAGTTATTTAGAGAAGCCCTATCACTAAGTTCTCTTCCCTTTGTTTCAAATGGGAGCAGAAGAACGCTAATACCTGAGAGAACTATAACAACCTCAAATAGAATTACTGCAACCATTTGATGACAATTGGACACCAAATCTACGGCTATGAGAGGACTAATCATCCCCGCAATTCTACCAACAGCGCTGGCAACTCCGACCCCTGTTGTCCTCGCAGATGTTGGATATATCTGCAGAGGAAAATAAAAGAAGAAACTGTGAATTCACTGACAGTATGAAACAAGGTTGTGTGTGCATATGGTTTAGTAAGTTGGTCGAACTGCATTGTTATAACATTTCACGTTTAGGCATTGAAGTTATGGTTACCTATTCTGAATTATTTATCAGATTTGTAATGCAAATTACATTCAAATCTCTGTCATTCGATTATCCGTTACACAGCAAAAGTAAGCAGAAAGAGATGACAGGGAAAGGTGGCTCAGAAAATGGATTGTATTTTTATCTTTTCTTTCAAGCAACAAAGCTAACATCTAATATGCATGAGTGCATCATATGGAATATGCAAATTTGGTGATGCAGAGGTTCTAACTGAGCCTGGAACTGCCAGTATCTCCCTTTACTATTCAATTGAACAAGATAAAATTCTAATGATGATACTCCCTCCGTCCCTCTAAGACAGACTTGTTTTTCTTTTTCATCTGTCCCAAATGATACTCAAGTTTCCTTCCTGAATGTATAGTTTTTTCTTCAAACATCTAACGTGCCCCTATTTAAAGCACTTTGTTATTAATAAAAATCATTTTCAAGATAACTGGAATAATAGAAAATAAAACTGATTTCATCTCACAACCCCACCACCTCACCCACCCCCACACACCAGTACAATAAGAAGTGATTCAAATTGTGTTAATGTGTTGTAGTGGTTGGATCCTCATGTTCTCAGGTAGAAAAACGGGGTTCGAAACCCCCCCCCCCCAACCCAAAAAAAAAGACTCCTCGTTAATTAAAAAGAAAATTAAAAAAGACGGGTACAATGGGAAAAAGATAAAAGAAGTTTACAAATCCAATTATATTTATATGTTTTCTTAATCTGTGTAAAAGTATGTAGTTGCCTATCTTAGTGGGATGGACCGAGTATATTTTAAAGAGTGCACAGTAAGCAAAAAAGATAAAAGAAAAAGTTAAGATAAGAAATCAATATGCTAATCTTAGTTGGCATGAAACATATCCTCGTATTGATCTCACAACTTCATAGATAAGATCATTTTAATGCAAATTAAAAGATTGGACATGGCACTGAGATTTACTTTTCCTTCAAGCTTCACCTGTACATCAACATGACCAGCTGAACTTTGCTCCTTGAGAAATTGAGTCCACTACATGAGTTATTTTCCATCAGTCATCGATTTTATTGCTATAAGTGGGTGTAGCAGAATCCTAAGCAGCTGATCTTTTAGCAATTAGTCGCCATTTTACTTTTACTCTACCCTCCCTCTTCTAACCTGTTCTACCAAGACCGCGCCACTTCTATAAATAGCAGACCTTTCAAGTCTACCAACCACATGCCCTCCACACAAGGTACAATTCATGGGCTCTACCCTCTCTTGTTAATTGCATATTCTGATATATACATACTCGTTTCTGCCTAGTTGTTTTGGAAGTTTGCTAATTTAACACCACTGCTGCCAAGGAAGATTCGGGAACTGAAAAACTTAAAGCGTAGTTATCCGTATCACTGAATTGTATGGAAAGGTGATAGAATATGTAGAACATCAGAAACAATTTTCCTTAACTCTTCAAGTCCCGGCCAGGACAAGAATGAAAAAATGATTGAGATAACATATGCATCATACATAATGAGAATCAGTAACGATACAAGATAAGCAGGGAAAATACAGTGTTTTACCTCTGGACAGTAAACGCCTGCTACTGTGTAGGTGCCACTGATGAACGCTCGGGCTCCAAATAATAGAGCAGTTGTTAAAATTTTTTGTTGGTGGAACATCAGCGGTAGAAGGAAGAGGAAACCAAACAAATACATGAGTGCCATTGAAATTTTCGACCAATTTTGTCTACAGTAATCGCTGATATGACAATTCCCGGAAGCTCTGTAAACATGTTAAATAACTTAACTCAGCGATGCAAGTACAGAGAGAAGAAAGAACATGATCTTGAAACCACATGCCAGAAGAGAGAGCTAATCCAAAAAGTCAGGTATGTTACCTGCAAAGCTAGTGATGAAGACGTTTATATAGAGGCTCGAATCATTCAATTTATGTGAATTCAAAATGACTGAGTCACATTTGTTTTCCCAACTGCTGAACTCGGAGGTCAGCAATACAACACCATAATACGAAAAAGAATTTCCAAAGAAGATCATCCACAAGAGAAGGGTGGTTTTTAATAATCTTGATGAGAAAAGCATGAGTAATGATGAGAAGCCTGGCTTAGTAACTGGAATCCTAGTTCCTTCTCTGGGTAGTAACTGTCTGCCTTCCAAATGAATAAATTCTTCATCCAGCCCTGTCAGTTGATCAGAAACAAGCACGCCAGAGGGAAGTTTTGTTTTATTGATTTCTGCCATTTTCTTCAAAACATTATGTGCTTCAATAATCCGGCCATTCATGTATAGATATCTAGGAGACTCCAGTGTAAGAAAATAAAAGAGAAGTGCGGCAAAACATGGTAGTGATGACAGTGCAAGCAACCATCTCCATCCCAATCTTGGCATGACGATCTGCAGAAATAGCAGAGTAATATCATCCATTTTGTGTTCCCCAACAGCATGACAAAACATAGATAATGAAAAGGAAGGACAAAAAATGACTGCCAGAGTCTGAACTCATGTATGGAACTTCACCAATTAAGATGCTATTTTTCCGCCCTTCTAAAACTTTTTATAGACATAAGTTGGATATTTATGTTATTAAACATGTATGACCTTTGGAGTTGACAATTCATTCCTGAGTGGAGAACAAGAGAAAGCCCCATAAGATAGGGAAAAGAAATAATAATTCATTGAGTTGACTCATCAATTCCATTTTCTCTTGGATTGACCATATCTGTTATCATACAAAAAAATAAATAAATAAAAGTTTGGGCAGTAAATATCAATCATTTGAGAAAATGATCCAAAAAAAAAAAATTTTCTAAAATTTTTTAACCAAAAAGATAAAAGGAAGAACTACGTTTTTCAATATTCCATGAAAAAATTCATCCATCATTTTCACACAAGTAATAAGCTACCATAATGAAAAAGAATGAGGATATGAGAGGAGGATCACTACTTCTTCCACCTTTAGTTGAATGCTAGGTTGACTTTGTTTGCTTGAGACAACTTCTTATGGAACCATGTCTATCTTGATTCCATCACATTAAACATTAAAAGATATAGTTTATATTAAAAATTCAATCATTTACTATAATTAAATTAAATGAGAAGCACAGGTTCAAAGTCCAGATCACAGTGTTGATGGAAAAGGCAAACTATACATCATTTGGAGAACATTGACATTTCCTTTTTAATTCAAATACTTGAAGATAGAGTGACCAACTTTAAAAGCTATCGCTATAAAGGGGAAAAGACAAGTAATTTCTTATCATTTGTAATAACAAAATGTTATATAATCAAATAAGCAAAGACATACCAATGCTAATGAGGCCTCTAGAATTGTTCCAATTGTCCAAAAAGTAGAAAATACCACCATCCAAATGCCACGATTGTGCACAGGCACAAACTCTAGAAACCAAGTCGAGTACACAGGTCCACCACCCAGACCAATTCCAGCTAACATACGGAAGACAACAAATGATTTATAGTTTGGGGCAAATGCACTAAGAAGAGCAAATGTGCTAGTTACTGCGGCTACACTCAGAAGACCCATCCTGTGAAAAACATTTTCTTATAGATAATTTCTTATAAATAATTTTCAGTCAATATCTAGCTCTTAAATCTTTCAAACAATATTTCAGGATATAGAGAAACATAAAGCAAAAGCACAATGTTTCAGCATCTAGGTCGGAAGATAATACTCATAGAGCATAATTCTTTAGAACAAAACAAAAGCTGAATCTTAAGTCCATCCATTACTTAGCTTTGGAGCAAGAGGATATTCACACTACGTAAGCGTCTTATCACTGAGTATTTCCATTTGTAGACTTTCTATTCACTTGTCCAAGTTTTGATGTGTATATGTTATGATGCAAGACTCTGAAATAATCACAACATCTAAGCAGCCTAAACTAAAAGATTACCAAAGTTATTATTTTCTCATAACAAACACTGTATAAGATTCTTTCCTTTCTAAAATTATACAGGGACTAAATAATAGGCTTGCCTTCTTCCATAGCAATCAGAAATGAGACCCCATGAATAAGCTCCGATCAGCATGCCCGCAAAAACCACAGTGGTTATCAGGCTTTCCTGGCCAGCTGAAAGTCCCCATTCGTTTTTGACAGATGGTCCAATAAAAGAGAGAATCATCACCTCCATTGCTTCCGCCATCGTCCCAAGTCCAGCATAAGCCAGCACTAGAACCTGAAATTTCCCGAACCCCACCTCTGCAAGTGCTTCATCCAGTGTGTAGACAAGCCCATTAACGTTAATCTGCCAATTAGTATACATAAACAACTAGAGGAAAAGATAAATTGTGTAGAATTTCCCTGATCAACCATCCAGCTTTCCATAAACAAAATAGACCCTTCCCGGTTTTCTTTTCCCCCTGAAATTCTCATGCACTTAAAGCAGTAAATTGCTGATTCTAGTACATCAATTTCATCCGTAGTGCAGTCTGACGGGGAAAAATAATAAAATGGAACAGTATGTGATAATTGAACAGTTGATTTTAAGAAAGGAAGGCGTTTAAGAGCTTTATTACCTCATTGTTCATCATGAAATCTTTTCCTGTTCGTTGTTTTGATCTTTAATCAGTTTGGAGAAGGGGAAGGCCTGATGTATGGAAGAGATAATATCATCTTGTCAGATCTTTTGCTTCCCCTTTCCGCTTCATTGGTCGCTTTCGCAGTGGAAAAATCTCTTTCCAACTTCTTACAAAGTGTTTGGCATCTCATGAGTTTATTTTTTGAAGTATAATCTGATACGTGTAATTAGTTTATTAATTATTTTTCATAAAAAGTAAAATATCGCCTTGACTTTTACTTTTAAACTTTTTAAAAAATATAAAATTAATGAAATAATATTGTGTGACAAATTATAATTTAAAAAAAAATAACTAATGGGTTGCCCAACACACTTTATAAAGGAGGAATTTTGCTAAGCGCAAATAGCCATCAAATTTGAAAATATCTACAGTATTACTTCTTCGCCCCTTTTCCTCAAAAGTTTGGAAAAGTATGGAATATAAAAATTTTTCTTCTCCCCTATATTTTAATTAATAAAAAAATAAAATCAACTCAAAAAAATAGTAGTTGTATTAACACACTACTTTTTTATATTCACACCATATTTAAAATGCAATATATGTCATTTGGCATCCACATTTACTAATTATTATATTTACATTCCCAAAATTTTCCTTCCTACATTTTTATCATGAACTTTCATTTACGTAATTTCTTATATCCACCAAAAAAAAATTTCTTTGTTCAAAAAATGTTAAAAAAGGTTCTTTAAGTATTTTAAATAATTAAAAGATGAAAAAATGGTTAAGTCTACTTTCCAAGATTTTTGCCACTTTCAAAATTTCACTAATCAGAATTTTGCATAAAAATTATTGTTTCGAGTAAAAAGTCCTAATCAATAACAAGTTGCCCAAAAATAAAAAAATGATGTGATAAAAATGTTAAAGACTATATAAATGAATTAAAGTTCACAGACAATTATTGCAATTAAAATGTGGTGTGTGTGTGTGTCTATAAATATATAACTTTATTGTCAATCGCTTCAAAAAATCATAAACTGAGCACATAATATAGAGAGGCAATTTGTTAAAAGAGAAAGGATAAATTTCACAGAAAGTACCCAACCTTTGAAAAAATAACAATTTAGTCCTTAGCTTTTTTATTTCAAAGTTGTGGGTATCTAATCTTTCAAATATATTCAAGAAAAAGTTTCTATACAATGTTCGTCAATTTCCATTGTTCATTTTTTCATAAAAGACAAATCTAGGCTAACTTTTGGTTCAATGCTATAGGTAATTTTATGGGTTTCATGTTTATGGAATTAATTTGGGGTTTTTGGCGAATTTTGTGTGTGGTGAAGGGTAGTCGGGTTTTCTTCCTTTTCTTTCTTTATGAATTTGGCGTTGTGTTGGCCGCTTGAAAGAGATTTGTATAAGTTCGGATTCATGGTTGCGATGTTGAAAGGATGCACCGTGGTTGTTGCTTGGTGTTTGCCATGAAAGACGGTGGCGATGGGTGAAGTGTTGTCTCAAGGAGTGAATTTTGTTCATCTGGGTGACACGGTTTTACTGGTGTGAAGGGACGACTGATACAAATGTTACACAATATGGTTTTCAATGGCTATGCAATATGGATACATGTATATAAAGATTGATTATAAGAAAAGGAATAAGGATAAGCTTGTGCTTACTGAAGTATATCCTAAGGTGAAAGATTAGAGTTGGTTTTGATGAGTTGGAGTGTTTTGGAGTGCTTACTGATTGTTTGATGCTTGTGAATTGATTTGTAATGGTTGAAAAGGATGGCATTTTGATTTTTGAGGTGTACAGATTTATATGTTGTCATTGAACCAAATCCAATGCAAAATATGAGAATGGAATATTGAAGGTTGAGAAGTAGAAGAGCTTATTCCTTCAGAAGGGAGAAATAGTTTTCAACGTGAGTAAAGTGAATGGTTTGGTGGTCAATGATTTAAATTGAGAGGGGTTTATTAAAAAATACAAACATCTCACCTACACTTTATAAAAATCAGGACCATGTTACACAATTTGAAAATTTCAAGTGGCCAATTGTGACCTTAATGTGACTAACACTGTGACACCCGTCACCGACGAGTCATATCCCAGTTACATTTCCGATGAGTCATAGCTCAATTCCACCGAGCTCAATTCCAACTCTGGTGAGTTGTCACAACAACAACACTGCGTCATAGTGACATCTTCAAAGAGTCACAACTCCAACTCTAACGAGTTGTGACTTGCTGTTCACAACAACACCACCCCCATGTTGCAGTCGTACCCGATGAGTAGCAGTACAATCCAGCACTACTGGTAAAAAAAAATCCAAAAAACCATAGTACAATTTGTCAATCACAACAACATTGACGAGAGTCACAATAAGACAACCTCCATAGTTCACAGGAAAACCATAACCACCCAAGCGACCGCCAGATTTGCTGCCTTAGGAAAGCCCCAATTTGAAAGCCCTAAAGAGTAAATTGATCAAATTCTACAAAATCAACCGATTTTCAAAAATAATTTTTAGAACAAAAACACCATATCTGTTTTCAAAATTTCAGAACAAAATTTCAGATTTCAAAATCTAATTGATTCATTTCAGATTCCAAAAGAGAACATGGGGGCAGGCCAGCCCAGTCATAAGGTGAGTGAGGCTAGATCCTCAGGCCCAAGAAATGTAAGGAGTCATAATGATTTGTTATACCAAGTCTAAAAATTGAAAAGCTTGTTTTTTCGGGGGAGGGGGGAATTCACAGCCCATAACTATCAACAAAAGGGCCTAAGAAATAAATAAACAGGCCTAAACAAAAGGGGTAACTTGAAAAATATTAATGTTTTTTACACTGTTTAAATTTTAAAATTAAGGTGTGTTAACGAGGCTGTATTCAATTGAGACTTTTAAAAACTTTTTTAAGTATGAGACTTCTATGAATTCTATGGGATTTTACTGCATTTGTTGGGAGTCCAAGGAAATTTATCTGGACTTTTCTAAACTTTCATAGAAAAATATTTTCCTAGACTTTCACAGACTTTGAAAGACTTTTTCATATTTTCTTAAGATCATTTTTTTTTTTCAAATTGTATAAATTATAATATTATCGTTAACAACTTTTTTCGTGAATAAAAATACACGAGGTTAATAAATTTTGTAAATTTTTGTAAATTTTTGTAAATTTTTTATTAGAAAAATTTGTAATTAATAATTAGAAAAACAAATCACCAATTATTCTTATTCGAGTACATAAGAAAGAATTTCATATAATGACATTGTAAATAGTGTATGAAACAAATTTCTTGTTAACGTTGAATTACATATACTATAATTAGAAAAAAAAATCTAATTAATCATTAATAATACATATCAGAAGACCCTATGACGTATGGTTGAACAATTGAATCGGTGAACATTTGTTAATTTCAATATAATTAATAATAATTGTTAACAATTGTTAACATGGATGCAAATTGCAAAGTGAACAATTGTTAATTCCAGTTCAGAATAATTTCAAGATAATACATACTAGAAAACCTATCACATAAAATACATAAAGTTAATAATACGTACGGTTCGTTTTCTCCATTTTTGTGGCATTTACGTTCAAGAATCTCATGTATGTAGGAAGGATTTGTGGTGGAATTTGCTATTTATATTTTCCACTAAAAGTCTCAAGAAGTCCAAAAAATAGTGAAATGTAATAAAGTCTTGAACAAATTAAATATCACGTGACTTTTTTGGACATTTAAAAAGTTTCAATTGAATAGCTTGAAACTTTTTAAGACTTTTTAAAAGTTACAAAAAGTCTCAATTAAATACATCAACACTTTTAAGAGGTCTTAAAAATTCTTAATTAAATACCTCAAGATTTGTAGAGTATTAAAAAGTTTTTAAATGTCTTAATTGAATACATCCCCTAAGTTTTTTTTTTTAAAAAAAATTAGGTGTTTTACATTGTGATATCACAATATTACAACACAACAGCTACAACTCGCCAAAACACTGAGTCAAATAAAAAACAACTTGTCAAAATACCGAGTCACATTAAAACAACTCGCCAAAACATCGAGTCACATCGAAACGACTCCCCAAAATACTAAGTTACAACAAAAAACAACTCGTCAAAATACCAAGTCACAACAAAAACAACTTGCGAAAACACTGAGTTACAACAACACAACAACTCCCCGAAACATTAGGTTATAACAACACAACAACTCGGTAGAGAGTCACAACAACACAACCACCACAATTTACCACAACACTGCAACCACCGCTGACCTCCCACCATGACCACACTGCAACCACTACGACCTCCCACCCAACCTACCCATACCGAAAAATCCAATTTAAAATCAGATTGGCTGTTTCTCTGGCTGAGGTCAACGATACGGCAGTTGCTCCAACCAAATTAGATTTTGATCTAAGATTTGTTGCAATTTTGTGGTCATTTCGTATTTTATTTCGGCTAGGCGAAAAGCATTGAGAGGTCGAGTAGATTCATAAGTTGCAATGAGCCGACAATGGGAATTCATTGATAGAGGTTGCGTTTTGCAGGCATAAAGGTTGAATCGTGCAACTTGCAAGCATGGAAATTCATTGGTGGAGGGGGTAGACTCACACCTGATACTTCCAAAATAGGGTGTTCACACCTGATGTTTTCAGATAGGGTTGAAAAACCCCAATTTTTCCTAATTTTCCCTAAACAAAAAGAAGTTGGCCCTCTTTAGATCAAATCCAAAGCAAAGAAAAAAAATTAAAATAGAGAACCTAAAATAAACAACGATCGATGAAGTCTGAGAAGTGAGAAGAAGACTCGAATCAACAGTTCAAGTGTTAAACACGAACCTTTCAATCTTCATTAATAGGCAACAGCCGTTACTTCCAATTTCTCTGGTCACTCTCCGTCCAAATTCTGACTTTCGACCAGTATGATAGCTCCATCAACTAGTTAATTTGGGTAAGCTTTCATGGCTTCATTGCTCTTAACCGTAAATCCTAATTCCTAAATTTCCAGTTCCTAACTTGTAATTTAGTGATTGCTCTCAATTCTCAAATATTAATTGCATTTTTTCTTGGTTGCTCTATACTCTACATACATCAATTTCAATTTTTCTTAGCTACTGGGCTTAGGGCTCCTCACTGACGGTTTTGCACTTCTACCACTCAGCTACTCCCTCCGCCAGTCGCCAGCGACCATAGCAAGGGCCGAAAGGTAATTGCTGGATATTTTTTTTTTAAAAAAAAAAGGTTTTTCCTTTAAAGCAAAGATTTTGATTTTCACGTTAATGGGACAGGGACTTTAGGAACACTACAAAATCATGTACCTTCGGAGACTGAAATTTTAGTCCCTAATGCAAAAAATTTAGGAGCTTAACGATGTTAGAGACAGAATGTTTTTGTATCAATTTACGTGGCAAAGTCCATGGTGGCTAATTTGCTACAGATATTTTCTGTATCTAAATAGCCACAAACCTATTCCACAACAAATTTAGCCACGACTATCTACCTTCGGAATATTTCTGAAGCTATTTATCTACGCCATGAGTTGTCTCTAATGTGTAGCTATTTAGAAACACCATAGGCCGTCTCTATTCCGTATGTAATCTACCACGCCATCGACCGAATCTGCGTCGTAGGTAACCTGCCACGCTGTGGGCAGTCTCTAAGTTATACGCAATCTACTACGTGACAATCTGTCACTAATTTGTGTGTAATTAGCTATGCCACGATTTGTCACTAATATGTTTCTAATCACTAATCATTTGTACCTAATATGTATGTAATTAGCTATGCCATGATCTATCACTAATATGTTTCTAATTACGTATGCTAGTCATTCATACCCAATTAGCTTCATTTGTAGTGAATTTTAGATTTTTGCGTCTAAAATGATTCTAGATTTTTTACCATAAAAAAGCCACAAGTTCTAATAGTTAAATATTTATTTTTCTTAGAGAATTAAAAATAATTAAAGAAGGAAAAAAATATATACAACATAACTTTACAATAATGGGAAAATATCATTCTGTAACTTCCAATATTGATAACAAACAGTGTTCTAAAAAGTGTGAAGCGCAAAAAAGTGTTGGCCTCAAGCTTCAAGTATTGCGAGCTTAAGTACGCCTAGGCGGAGCTTAAGCGTTAAAAAGCGTTTTTCATTTTTTTTTTATTTTTACAAATCTAAAATTATTAAATATTTGAAATATGTATCCTAAATTGGAATATAAATGTAAAATTATAAATATTATATCTACTTTATAATTTTAATACTTTTATAATACAATTTTAATATCTTCAAAAGGCAAAAGATGGATAATTTTTACTTTATTATACATTTATAGATATTAAGTATTACAAAAATAATGTAATTGTCAAAAATAAATAACATTTACAACTTAAAATAAAAGCAAGAAAACTCATTTCACATTTTTCACCAGCAAGAAAACCACTTAAATAAATGAGAAGATGTATAAAATCAATTCTCTACGTGTATATATATATATATATTTACAATAATAACATATAACTTAAATAGAGTTAATAAACATATTATAAATCCGAACAATTTTCTTTAAAAAAATCTTTACAATGTTACAAATTCTAATAATATTACATATTAACACAATTGTTCATGACTATTGTTAAAAAAATAATATAATAATGATGATTTTTAAAGAAGTTTATTGGCTAAAAAATTCCAACTTAAAAAAAAAATTTAGTGGTATTGTTTTAAATTTTTGATTCTCTCTTATTGAAAGTTTTGTAAAAAGGTAACATGATTGAGGCTACAAATAAGATGGACTTTCATACAAATGACTATGTAAAGGAAATTTTGTGGACTTTGAGGCAAATTAATAATTGTCTTGGTCCTTTATGTTTAGTTTTAAGTTTAAATAATTGTCCCACATTGAAAAGTTTGTAAAAAACAATATGATTGAGACTTATAAATAAGATGGGCCTTTTGTGTAGGTGAATATATAAAGGAAATTTTGTGGACTTTGAAGCAAATTAATAATTGTCTTGATCCTTTATATTTAGCTTTAAATTTAAATAGATACTATAGCCATATCTTCAAAGTGTTAAAAAAAAGAAAAGAAAGCGTGCCTAGGAGGAAAAAAGCCCGCCTATACGCGCTTTTTGGTGCCTAGGTTCGCCTAGGCGGTCAACAATTTTTGTTGACCGCTTTTTTCCTTGCTTATAGCCTAAGCAAGGCGTGGAGGCGCTGCTTGCTTAGGCTTGCTTTTTAGAACACTAATAACAAAGCTTGCAACATGATATTCCATTTCTCATAATCTGATTAAGAAATGTTATTTCAAACATGCAAAAAAAAAACAAAAAAGAAAAAAGAAATATACTTTAAAGTAAGACAAATCATACTTAGACAATAAAGTAATAACTAGTTTTAAGCCTAAGAAGAAGAAGGAAAAAAAAAGAAAAAAAAGCCTCCAATTTTATTCTGAATCAATGTATCGGTCTTTTAATTGGATGCTCAAACAGCCTGATCAATTCCTCTCGTTCAACATCCTAAGAATATTTTCTTCAAACACCTTGTGCTTCATTTCTTCTTCAAGTGTCTTCTCTTCCATCTGTTGAATTAATACCTCCTTATCACACCTTAGCTCATCTATTTGTTCACAAGTATCGCGAAAATTATCCTTCAAAGCAGCAATTTCATCTTCATTTCCCTGTGATGGAGCATATTCATAAGTTGAGGATTTGTGACGAAGAGTAATGCTGAGTCCGTATAATATGCCTGCATTGCCGTCCCACACTAGCCTCACACCATACTTGAACATCAATTTTAGGGTGTGATAACACATCCGGACCATACTTTGTCTCAACAGCTCGATCATAATTTTCCTATATATGGATAATATCTTTAAGCTAATCAAACCAAAAAAATCTAGTGCATGATAGCTGAAATGTACTTACACAAACAATTTGTGATTTTCAACATCTCTTTTGTTCTGTCGATGCACACATTTAAACAATTGTAGAGCACTTGGGTCCTCACCCAATTCTTCATGCTACAAACAAGAACCAATTGCTACAATAAAATGAAGAATGCTTCTAATTAGTAAGGCAAGAATAGGTGAAATGGAGCTGATCAAAAGGCACTTATGAGCAGTAAAACTAATAGAACTAGCGGTGTGTTTAGTGATACTTCCTGACTTTATAGTTCGACGGTTAACAGTACCAGACTTGGACTTATTTTTCCATCCATCAGTATTCCACTGTTTATCAATAATCTCATCCTAGTGCTCTGTGCCTCGTAGCCTATTAGTTGATGATGTGTTCCACACCTTCCTAACCTCTTCTTCTTTATTCGTAGGCCAAGTGTAATGAAGCTAATACAAGAGTTTAAAATAAGTATTAAATATGACACATTATTGAACTAAATGGACAAAAATAATAAAATAATACTATCTTAAATTTTTCCCATAGTAAATCTTTTGTTGTAGATGGCACCAATTTGAATGTAAAGTATGGGCCACCCAAATAACACTTGAAATTGATAGTCACAGTACGAGATGCTGAGGGAGTTATGAACCTGAAAATATAACATACAAGTACTGAATTTCATTCAACATCCATAAGCATCTTAAACCATTTGGAATGATTTTGAAACTGGTAGTGCTCAAATCCATCAGTCATTATGCTATAAAACTTCAAGAAGTTACAATTGCAATAAAGGACAAAGTTATATTAATTAACAAAAATATTTATGTTGCTTTTTAAAAATATACATTCTCTTTGGTCTGGGCATTGGTTTCACATTTGGTAGAATTTTGTTGGTTTAAGTATCTATAAATTAGATGCTATTAATTAAGTGGGTAACATGTCCCAAAAAAAAATAGTTGGTGACATTTACATGTTGAGGAGTTTAAATATTGGATTGGGGCGGTCGAGATTTTGAGGATAATATGGTTTAGAAAATCTTATATTTTTTAGTTTCTTTTTCAAATTAGCTATCATGAAGAGGGAGGTGAGTTCTTCATAAATATAATTTTTCTCAAGGGACTTGTAGAACAGGAATAGGTGGTTCGTGATATATTTATGCTACATTATATCTGATGCACAACTAATCTGATCACTCGCCAAATGGACTAATAGATTTCCAAAGAACACGGACGCATTATTCGAGTTCGTAAAACCATATTAAACAAAAATTCAGAACACTCCTCCAAACCAAAGCCAATACTAAGATTAAAATCATGAACGTACCTTCAAAGATTACCTTATTTTTTCTACAATTGTTTTATATAGGCCAATTACAGTTCCTCAAGGGCAGAATGCTTAAAAAGTAGAAATATGCAAGAGTAATTTTTTGGAAAAAGTCCTAAAGGTTTTTACATAGGATAACACCTACATTTTGTATGACAAAAAATATAGATAAATAATGCCACAAAAAAAAATCCTAAGTGTCATAAAATTGAATCTATATAATTAACATATATTTAAAGTGCATATATTAGATATTTAAGAAAACTTTAGAATGGTACAACACAATCAATAAAACAATGTTAACCCGGTATTAGCCCATTCGAGAATAATACAACCATTTTCATCCACACGACCCTTGATACTATGGTTTGGACCTCTTTTCCTGCCATCATCTCCTCCATTGTCGTTTTCCACAAGAGATGGATCAACTTCATCCCTCATTCCAGCCCTGTAAGAGTAATCTTCATCTGACCCATCCTCGTCTTAATAACTGGTGACGCTTAGGCATAGAGCTTAATTGTGCTTTACTAACCATTTTCTAGGTTTGTAATAAATTGTAGGCAGCATGAGATAGTGCACATAATCTATTAATATATAAAAGCACTTAAGTGAGTCTTCCTTTGTCCCATCCATTTTCATCCAGTATCCTTTGCGGTAAGACTTTCTCTGTAATTGATTTTGATTTTTTATTATTTAAGTTTTTTTTTTTAATCTGAATCCTTTTGTATTTTCTAATTGAATCCTTATTCTCCCTAAACTTTTCCTTTCCAACGACTCCTAATCTGCATCTTGAATCGATTTAGTTGTTTTTTTTTCTTTAATCAATTCTTATTGCTTTCCCAACTCAAAGCTAACATTCTCAAACTTTCCCCTGTATAAACTTAGTTTTAGTAAATTAATTTAGACTTAATTACTATCATTTAATAGTATTTTTTTCCTCTTAAAGAATTGGACTTTTTTCTGGCAAACAAGTAATGTTTTCTTAAAATTGTAATAAAACACACACACACACACACACACACATATATATTGAAGATAAAAGCTTAATTTTCATTACTAGAGCGATCCAACTGAAGATTAAGTTACAACCAGAGGGAGCACTATTCAAATAAAACATTTTTTTAGTTCTAGTCAATTGTGTAAAATCAATTGGTAATTTGAAGTCATTATTAATTAATTAATCAAAGTTATTGTTTAGAAGATAATTTCCCTTTAATATATATATATATATATTTATCTTATCTGAAATTTTTAACCTTCATATTGTATAATTCTAAAGAGTTCAAAATTGAATGGTTGAGTTTATAATATAATATAAAATTATTGTTAATTTGGAATTGTTGCTTTGAATTATCAAATTAATTCGTGTTGTCCTTTTTTTTTGTATAGATATTTTGAAATATCTTGAGCACTACCGTTAAATATTGCTCAAAATTAGACCGTATCGGTTCTTAATTATATCAAATCAGCTATGTATTTTTGAGTAACTATTTCAACTACTTGATAACATTTTAAGTTGTTATTACCAATCCTACCATGCATATCTTTACCAGTTAGATAGTTACTACGTCATTATCTTCAAAACTCATTTCCAACTTTACTTTTGATAATTATTGAATATCTCTTGGTGTATTAGTTTTTTTTTTTTTTTTAATTTGAACATTACAAAGGGATTGTAGGGGAAGGGAATTGAACTATTAACTAAGAGTGTAAACAATTAACAAAAATACCATTAGACTACAAATCTCTTGGTGTATTGGTTACTAAGGCATGTATATGTTAAATACCTTCTGTTATTAGACATTTTCTTTAATCAAGTGATCTTTCTTATTCGGTCTATAAACCTTCTTTTTACTACTTTCGTCTAGATGAATATGTACTAATGGTAGGAATGTAATATTTACATCCTTATTCTCTCATATACTTCTGATGGCAATAGTTGACTCTCAGTTTCTTTTACTCTATTTAAGTGCATTATTATTTATTCAACATTTGCTATATTAATTACAAGATAATAAAAAAATATAAAATCTTTGACGAGCTTGAATGAAGTCATTTGGATTGACTATTAGTTTTAACGCCTTGGATATTTGAAACAAATATGCACTTATTTTGTTATTTTATGAGATTTAATTTCTTTTATATTACAATTAATCTTCCCCGTGCAACGCACATGTGCAGTACTAGTAGGAGATTAAAGTGTTTAAATATAGGCCTAATCCAATGCTTTGAAAATTTTTCATAAACAAAATGAGGGGGAAAAGAAGAGGCGCCATTACATTTTGTGAAATTTTGGTGGGAATTAGTAAGAAATTTGAGGTTTATCACTCAGTTAACGTGCGGCCGAAAACTCGGAGAATGAAGAAATCTCAATGTGATTGCATAATATAAAATATAATATATAATATAAGATCAATTCTAGGGAGATATGAAAAGGATATATTAATGAGTGACATTTTTATGTGACAAACATTCATTGAGTGATGATTACATGACTACTTTTTCATCATTCAATACAAGTATGCCACGTAAGTATGTCACCCATTAATGTCCCTTTTTCATGTCTCCTTAGAATTTTTGATAATATAATGGTTTTTTCCTTTTTCTTCTTTTTTTTCCCTTTTTCTGAGAAAGATATCACTATTTTTTCTTAACACAACATAATATAGGTATTTGTATCCATGTTTACATATGAAAAATTTAGGAATATGCCAAATTTGATAATTAAATACCTTAAATAAATGTTTGATTTTTTCCTATTTTCTTTGATGATCACAGTCCATTCCATGTAGGATTTGGGAAAATAACCAAATTGAAAGGGTAGAATTGAAATATTATAGAGTATAAGCAAACTCAAACAGTCTTTGACACTAATGGATCCAAACTGAAAATTAATGTCTGTTTTTGTTCTTCAACTATCCAAACTGAAAACCCAACGCCTAGGCATAAGTGGGAATATTTGATAAGTTGCTCCAATATATTGATAATTAACAAGTTAAAAGTTTTTCTTAATTTTGTACTAAGTCTCTTACCTATAATTTGGAGATGACTTGGCCGAGGTACGAACAAGAACAGGAGCTACGGCAACAAAGCAAGGGGATTTCACCTTGGATCTTGCAGCAAACCACGAGCCGGTGTAGGTAGGGATGGGCGAAAAAAAAGGGTAACCGGTAAAACCGGACCGACCCGAACCGATTCGGGTCTGTTTTTGGCTATTTTGGGTTGGTTTGCGGGTTATATATGTCCAAACCAAGCCGGTCCAGTTCGGTTCTCGATTTTGTCCGGCCAAATCGGTGAAAACTAGTTGAAACTAAACCGGTCAAACCCACCTCGATTAAAACCAGTTTAAAACGGTTAAATTTTTTACTTTCTTCTTACCTTGAAATTTGAAAACGTTTCCAGCCTTATTTCACAAATCATAAATTCACAAATACTACCACTTTCTCCAACCTCATAATCACAATTCACAAATAAGAAATAACAATTCAAACACAAAATTCGAAACCCCAATCTCATACCTACCATGCTACCACTTTCTCCAACCTCACAATCACAAATAAGAAATAACAATTCAAACACAAAATTTGAAACCCCAATTTCATCCCTGCCGCCACTACTTTGCTAGGTTTCGCCTCTTCCGCCGCTGCTTTTGCCACTCTCTGCCGCCGCCGCTGCTAATTCTCCATGTACACCGCCGCTGCTGCTTGTTCGCTACATCCATGTTCACCAGGTCCGCCGCTATTTTGCCACTGCGCTGCTGTACCTCTGTCGATGTTGCCGTTCCCGCGCTGTGCCTCAGTTGATGCCGTAGATCCCCGCCTTCGCCGGCCGCCGCTCCCATCCCTCTCTTTCTACCTACTTGTTACTTGTATGAATAAAACCATAAGACTAAATCACTCCCATATCTCTCTCAGGTCTGAAAATGGTCTTAAAGTAAAAGAGGCCTCAAAATGGGCCTAAACATTAAATGGGCCGAAACATTAAGCTTTAAAAAAAAAGAAAAAAAAAAGAAAGTCAACCCGAAACCCTACCCGACCCGACCCGACCCAAACCAATCCACAATGGGCCTGCTTGGGTTGGGTTATTTGGCCTGTAGGGCTAGTGTCGTTTTGGAAATCTCCAAACCAACTTTAAGTTGGGTCGGGCTTGGATCCAAGCCAAAACCCACCCGACCGGCTCGACGCCTAGGCCTAGGTGTCAGAATCATCGCCGAAGGGGAGGGAGATTGGCGG